>VZSF01001826.1:957431-1074656 GCA_013398295.1 Chionis minor
AAAAAAAAAAAAAAAAAAAAAAAGCGCTAGTAAAATGCCACTATACTGACATCCCAGACTCATGAAAGATGATGCTTTGTACTGCTGTGGTTCCTGATCTGTAATAGTTGCAATACCCACATGTAAGCCAAGGATTTTTGGAGTAGTTTGCAATGTACACTGGCTCTGTATTTTGTTGATCCTCTATTCTGGCTCCAAAGGCTAAGCCTTTTAATACTCATTTTTCCCTTTTGAAAGCAATGGCTTTGCAGATTTACTAAATTAGTAATTCATCACTCAGCTATGTTTGTAAATTTTTTCAGTTGCTGGGGATGAATATGAAATAATTGTTGACAGAAATCACTGTTAGCAGGAAGTGTCTTTTCCAGCCCATGGATTTTCTTTTTGCTGTAATGCATTACGTGCCTACAAAACATAAATATATAAAGCATGACACGCACGTTCCAGCTGATTTACAAACAAATAGTTTGTATTTTGATATTTTGCTGAATTCAGCAAGGCTTTATAGGAATCTCTGGATCCTTAAGCAACTGAATAAAGTGATTTTTAGGAGGCAAATCAATCCGTCAATATTACACTATCCTATTTTGTTTTTCTTGGAGCATATTTAAAATTGTACGTTTGAGGTGTCAAGGTTCAGGAGTCAAGTGCTACATGTGATAAATTAAGCAAAGGTCAGAGGCTATGCAATGCAGTTTCAGAAGATTGTCTACCTCTGCCTTTGCAGCTCATTCATGCTGAAGTGATGCACTATGGGAATTACTACCAAACTCTGCTCTGCAACATCTGCTCTCCCTAAGTGAGTTAGTGCACGTCAGACATCTTTATGTCAGAATATTGCAGTGATGGATGCAGTCTTCAGAAAATGCTGCATAAAAATCTGGTGTGCCGTTCTGGCCATTAAGTGAAATTACTATTTAAATTAATGGCGCTGTCACAGTTTATCTGTGCAAAGAATGAACGCTGATTAGGGTATTAAGTAATTAGCAATTTATCACACTGGAACAAGGTTGATAATAATTAAAGAAGTAATGGTTTACCAAAGAAACTAGAAAGGGAGTCACTTCTTGTTATGTGGCTGAAATCTTGGCTGAAAAATTTAATTCAGTTAAACAAAGATGAGGTTCACAGTGAAAGAATACAGCCTTGTTTGTTTCAATAGAAAAACAGTTCATTATCAAAATTTTAGTTTGCCTGTCAAAAGTCCCTTGGGGCTGTCTGCATTCCTTATTAGTATTGAATTGAGTCATTTTCTGCATTAATTCTCTACTCAAAATTGGTAGAATCTGAGGACAATTTGGGAAAAGGGATGTGAATGGGCGGATATATTTACATCTTGGAGAGCTGGTGATCCCAGTTTGATCTCTTGTGAGTGGAACCAGCACTGAAAATAGGTAAAGTCTGCAAGTAACACCATTCTGAGTCATCCCGGTGATTCAAATGAAACGCTCTGAATGCTTCAGCAGGATCATACCCATAAAGAATAATTTTCATTATGTATGACTTCCGAAGAGAGATTTGCTACAATAAATGGCAGTGAGAAAAGTGGCCACTTTTGCATGTGCTTTAAATGTCTATGTACTACACGAATTATGTCAAATACTAATTACTTTGTAGATGTAACAGTGTATCACAGCCCTGGTTGGTTTTTTTTGTATCTTCCAGTTGAACCACTAACAACAGTTATTTCATCAACAATTATAGACATGTTTGTAGCATTTGGTTCAGAGTTAAAATGTATGCCTTTATTTAAACAGTGTGGGATTCAAAGCTGGTAATTCACAGTTGCAGAATCATTCATGTGAATATTTGGAAAACAGTGGTTATGATGAGCCATAAAATTTTTGATTTTAAAATAAAATTATTAAAAATAGAAGAAAGACTGTGAAATTAATTTTGGCAGTTTATCAATTCCACTACAAAAATGCAAATTTTATTTACATATTAACTTCTTAAAGAGTAATTCTCTGTATCAGATGACTGAAGCTTCTCTGTGGGTGTTTGGCAAATCACCCATTCAGCTCTACATACCTAGCACGAACCCTCACTTTAAAACATGAAATATAATGTGAAACATTCTGGAATGCTAAGATGCACTGTTGGAAGACTGCCCATGAAAGGGGGGATGAATGAGACCTGACTGGGAAGTACATGGAGAAGCTTTCTCAATTTCTACATTCTACAGGAAAATTTCACCAACAGTATGTCTTCGACCTGCTGCAAGCAGTACTTTGGCATGGTATTTCATAGCAAAGGCTCTTACAAAAGTTCAGCAATGGTGTGAGTTGGTTGTAGGGGATCCCTGTTTATTCTTCAACTTCTTGATTGCTTTCAGCGGGTCTTCAAGTCAGGACGCTTACTTCAGTCACCTCACATTCAAATTTAATCTCACTTCAGCTAAATCTGCATAATTCCACCTGATGATGGTTTTATGCCAAGCTATATTGCATTCTGAGCTTTCTCCTTTCTTTATCTATTTATTTATTTACTTACATTTCATATTCAGATATTATTTGTTTGTTTGTTTGTTTGTTTCAGGGATGTTCTGTTGTGGGCAGGAATACGTGAATATGTCAGATACCATATGCTGCTCAGGTTCCAGTGGTGAGTTCCTAGCACATGTTGTAAAGAATGACCAAGTGCCAGTAAAATGCTGTGAGACTGAACTTATTCCAAAGAACGAAGAATGCTGTAATGGAGTTGGATATAATCCTTTGAAATATGTTTGCTCTGACAAGATTTCAGCTGGAATGATGATGAAGGTAATTGATAGAAAATCTCTTGGTAGCTCTGATTTGACGATGGAAAGAGAAATACACTGTTCATAACTATTTTTCTAAAATAGGAATATAAAAACTCTTGTGTGCATTATTCATTTTCACATTACATCCATATTAATACCGAATGAGTTCACCATGATTGATGTTATTGCAATGAATTCTAAAGGAATTAATAATGATTAGCTGCCTCTGTGAAGTGTTGCCCAGCACTTCAGATTAGTACAGTGGCTAAAAACTGGCATACTAACAAGACTGGCATGTATAGGCAGCTTCCATTCGGTGACCACAGTTCCTGATGATGTTCCTTAAGGGGAAACTGAAATAGAAGTGGCCAGTTCTCAAGTATAAAAATGCTCTTACATTTCAATTTGGGCAGGCACTATGACATAGATTCCCCAACCTCCTAAAAACTATAAATAAAAATAAAGCAATTGATGTTTTCTTGCTGGACTTAATCCTAATCTTATAGAAAACCAATGGCAATTTT
Organism: Chionis minor; assembly: GCA_013398295.1. NCBI lineage: Eukaryota > Metazoa > Chordata > Aves > Charadriiformes > Chionidae > Chionis > Chionis minor. The sequence goes on from VZSF01001826.1 coordinate 960,699, forward strand.
GGCCTAAGTTTCAGTAGTACTAGGATAGGTCCCTGTAAAACTTCTAGCAACAATGCGAGTATTTTATTTTTGGTGCCTTTTGTGCCTAATGAATACACAGTTTGTTTTCACTCTGTTTTAATGTAAGAGTAAACTAGGCACCATAAAGGGTAATTCTTTCTTTTCTAAGAGTGGCCAGTGACTATAAGTATCAGCCTGAGACAATTTGGCCGACATTCAAAGCTGCAAAGTCTTGCAACTCCACTTGAATTTAATAAAAATCTTCAAGAATTATCATTTTGGTGTTGTACATAAGCTGTAAAAATATTGTCAACTGTTATTACAATGTTTAAGAAAAAAAAGAGCTTTTCAAAGGATATATAAAGGAAATAAATATATTTATATTTATATTTATATTATCTATATCTATATTTATATCTATATTATCTATATCTGTATTATATTTATAATATTTTTATATTTATAGAGAGGGAGAAAGTGGTTGGGAGACAATGAAAGAGGGTTGGATATTGTGAATTCTACAATATGGAAATCAGGTAGATATTGTGGAATTTGTCACTAAACTAAAAAGAAAAACAGGCCCCATCCTGCCACATACAGTGTTCCTGTGTCCTTTTCGTTCACCTGCTAAGTTAATACACAAATATTTCTTCCATCTTCTGCTTTTCATGTCAAGGTTTTCATGTCATTTTATTTCCAGACTGAATAATTTTCTCCTAGAGAAAATCCAAGTGTTGTGATGAGTCAGCTACAGTTCCTCAATGCATTGTATTAGTAGTTTGTGCAAGGCAAAAAATGGCTGAGAATAGGTTAATGAATTCTGGTAGATAATGTGCTAGATCCGCGCCTTAGGTATAATGTATAAACAAAGGAAGTGATTTGTATTTCACTTACCCGCAGTAGAAAAGAGATAGCAATGTAGGCTTTCTGATATGTATAGAATTACTAAAATGAAAAGGCCTGATATTCTGGTACATATTCTGGAGCTACTTTATATGTGAATCCAATCCATCTATATGCTACATCTTATACTGATAACTATCAAAATGTAATTTTTGTGAAAGTGCCAAGTTTGGGAAATTAAATTAGCTGAGGTTCATAATCAGCTAACAAACTAATTTCAATATGCGAATTAAGGAAGCAGTAGATATAATCTGTTTTGGTTTTGTTCTAAAGTTTGTAGCCTAATGGGCAGAAATATTTGTAGCAAATATTGCAGTACTTTTCTTCCTGCAACAACCTTTATTTCACGAGAATTACTGCTCTCTAGCTTACGGTTTGGCAAAAATATTATTTCATGAATTTTAGGGGAAACTTGTGGATGTTCAGTGTATATTTCTATTTCTGTGGATTGTTCTGTATGGGTTAAATCTCATATCTGCATCAACGTTTGCAGAGGTCCTCTCATTGCAGCAAAACTGCTGTTTAGGAGTGATGTGGTAGAGGACACGGTTTGTATCGCCCACGGACAGAGTTCTGAGCCTTGACAGCTGCCAAGGAATTGCACAGAGCCCTCTTGCGCACTTGGCAAGCCGTGTGAGGGGCTGGGAATTTGCTACTGATTTGCCACAGGATACTGGCCTTTGCAGGAGCAGCATGTTCAAATTCTCAGCTAAAATCCTGTTCCCTTTTGATTGTGGACTCTTCTACTTCCAACAAACCCAGCTATTTGGGCTTCCGGTGGTTAATATTTTTTATGTTTTCATGCAATGACCTTACAAAGAAAAAGTTTCTTTTAGAAAGGATTACAAAAGCATTAATGACCAGAGACAGTAGGCAAGCCAAAGGCTGAAAAGGTCTCCCATATGCTAGAAATACCAACATACTCAATGTGGTTACTTGATTTTTATGTTGCGTAAAGACAGAGAAATACTAATAGAAGCATTTGTAAAGCAAGGAATATGTGGTAAGTAAAACAAAAATGTATGTGTATTGCTTAGGTAAAAGAAGAATGCAAGGCTAATATCCTTTGCCCTTTACCTATGGAGGCAACAGCACACTGTGGGAAGTGTGACTTTGATCCTAGAGAGAATATCTGTGCGTGGATAAAAGGTTCACAGAGTGCTACAGAAAAGGAGATAAAGGAAGGTGTTTGTCCGGCTGAAGAGGAGACTGTCTACACAGGAAGTCCAAACCAGTATTCATTTACAGGTAAGAAAAAGTGGTATATCGGATTGGTGTTTTGTTGGTGTATTTAATTCACTCTGGAGAAAAAGTTGTCCTGGATGCTATCAAGTGTTCTAATTAAATGTGAAGCAATTTTAGTGAAGTAGCATTGTTTAAGAATTAATCTATGAATCAGGACAGTATCTTCAGGGAAATGAAATGAGTAGCAAGAAGTTCTGTGAACGCATAAGGTCTAAACCTACTGTCACAAAACTTGATAGAAGTATTGCTATACCAGAAAACAGCCCTTCCTAAAGGAACAACTTCTATATGTATCTGTCTTTAAACACAGAAGTGGTCCCACAGACACAGAAAAAAATAAACAAAAGCTATGTTGTATTTTCATAAGACTGAGATGATCCACATGTAACTTTGTCTTTTTCTAGACCTGGACCTTGAACCTTTTATCACATATGAGTACAGAGTGGCCGCTTGGAATAGCTATGGAAGAGGCTTCAGTGAAATTAGCAGAGCTGTCACTAAGCAAGATGTGCCACAGGGTGTAAGTCCACCAAAATGGGCCAAAGTGGATAATCGGGAAGACATGATACTTCTAAACTGGGAGGAACCACTTCAACCAAATGGTATTGATATATGTTAAAAAAAAAAAAAGAGTATGTTATATCATTCAACTCTCAGTGTTCCAGAATCACACAACATTTTGTATTTAATCACTGACACTGAAATACACATAGTCCTAAACTCTGCAAGAATAATTTGCTCCAGGTTGAGACCATTTTCATTGCAAGTAAGAGTAGAGTCCAACTTCACAGAAGACAATTTAGTATGTCTCTGAGAAGTGTCCAGAAGCCTCTTTTGAGAACAGTTGTAATAATAATCAGAAAATATGATCAGAAAATCACAATCATGTTACAAAATATTCGGGATGGAGGGGAGTGGGTGATATTCATGTTTCTTCCAGGAAATCTTGCTTATGATTTTCAAAAGTGAGAAAACTTGGAATAGCTCTCAATACAAATTGAGAAATATTGAGATGTTGATGAAGAGGTTGAGGAGAGTAGCTGGTAATGAACATTATCCTTGTAATCAGGATGATTGGTTGTTACAGTGGTCACCTAGAGATTTCATTTAATATTTTCTGTGTGCAGAGTAGGTTATTAATAGTATACCATCACACAGGATTTCTCGGCTAACAAAAGGGAAAACCTTCTTTTTGCAATAGGTCTTATTCTTCACTATATCATTCTCCGTAATGGAATCGAGCGTTTTAGAGGAACAGAAATGAGCTTCACAGATACAAGTGGTGTCCAGCCATACCAAGAATATTCATACCAGCTGCGAGCCTGCACTGTTGCTGGTTGCTCAGACAGCAGCAAGGTTAGTAAATTGGTCTTTATGGAACTGGTGCCAGAATTTTATCAGCCAGTGTGGTAACATAAAAATGCTTTTGGAAAGGTGTAATTTGAAGACATGATGATTATTGAGTTAGCAAGTGAAAAACATCAATAATCTTATTTGGTTTCAGCTACTGACAGGTGATTATTTAGAACCTAGCGTTGATACAAGCAAGCGGAAGAAGAAAGCAGTATCTCAGTCTTGGGAAAGCTGAAATTGCACAGTAGGAGCTGATGTTTGTTAAAGAGAAAAATGCACATGATAGAATAGACTAAAAAATACTAAACCACACTTTCTCTAAGCCTTCAGATTAAATCTTTCCTTCTCACTAGGAGGTCTATAGCCTCTTCTTTCTCCTCGGTATTTCTTAGTCTATGTGCTGTAGCTCTAGTCTATCAATTTGTTCAACAACCTCCTTATTTAGAGCCTCCTTCCACTATATTACCTCTTGGTGGCTTTCCATGTCAGTCCCTACTTCAGGCTTTACATTCCCTTTGTGTACAACCTGCCTGGCTTCAGTTTTAGGCAGAGTCTCCTCCCTTCCTTTGTCACTGCTTCATTTCCTCTTATATCACTTTGAATCATGGATGCCTTTCACAAACATTACTATTTAACCAGTTCTATTTTCTGTTCTGCAAAGTACCAGCCTTATGCATCATTTGGAAAAACTATTTCTTAAGTGACCTCTTTTTCACAATAGTGTTCTTGCCTCTAGGGAAATTAATTTCTAGGACTACAAGCATAAGATCTGTGGGGCAGAGGTGGAGAATAACGACTGTGCTTTGTAATTATATTGTTGATGGGATGGAAAAGTTGAGGGTCTTTTTTCAGGTCTTTAAATGTCTTTCTTATTGGTGCAAATCTCAGTGAAAGGTATCAGAAAAGAAACACTGATGCAGAAGGATGGAGACAGGGGCATAGTCCCCTACCCTGACACAGAGCTGTGGTCCGGAAGCTATGTAGGGGCGGTTGCTGCAACCATCCGCCTGAGCTAATAAATCCTGCTTATTTCACTTGTCTGTAATGAAGGACTTTACTGTTGCAAACATTGAAGTCTGCAAGCAGGGACTGATTCCACCAAATGCACTAAGACAATATATTATAGAGGGCACATTTTATATTTACAGCATAATATAAATACTTTATGGTGGTAATAACAGAAAAAGAAAAGTGATTCTCAAAGAGAAAAAGGTCTGACTCACTTATTAAACCAGTGTAATTTGGAAATGCCTCTGTAAGAGATGGTAGAGATGTGTCAATAGAAAACTAGCTTTTTCCTTTTTCTTCTTTTTTTGTAGAAAGAGCTTAACAAGTGCAAAGTTATTCTGTCTTTCAAAATCTTTGGTTTCCTTACAGAAATATGGAGTTGCAAATAACTACAATAGTGTTCAGATTGCATGGGATATATGCAGGCTTAGCCCCATGTTTACCGGTGCTTAAAATATATGAAATCAGGCAGTTAAAATGCAGAGACACTGACAAACCATATGGAAGAGAGTTATCAAGAGTTTTCAAGCAATACAGTTTTTGTTGTTTCACCCTATGCTATACGCTGCAGCTAAAACGTGGTGAACCTGTTGTGATAAATTGTAGACATAGACTTATGTAATGTATTCAAGGTCAGATTTCATTCTGAAAAAGGAGGAAAAAAGTAACTGGTTCTCCAGGCCCTTGGTAATGATATGCCAGGCCAAACAACATTTTAAAACAAAAGTGACATTCTCATTGATCATGGTATCTAGTGTACTATTACATTAAATTGCTGTTTAATTCATATGTCTTCAGGTAGTTGCAGTCACTGTCCAAGGAGTCCCAGAGAGTGTTCAGCCACCACACGTCAGTGCTTTGAACTCAACAGCATTACATTTAAGCTGGATTGCACCCAAGAAACCAAATGGTATCATCAGAGAGTACCAGATCAGTCAAGTAGGGAAAGGACTTATACACACTGACGCTGCAAGCAGAATGCAGCACACAGTATCAGGTAAGGAGGCAGAGCTCTCTGACAGTCTAATGTCCTGTCCTTAAGGTATAAGACAGTATTAACATGTTAAAAATGCTACTTGTCGGTAACTTTTAAATCCCTAGTACTGTGCACTGTTTAGAATGTTTTATCATGACTTTACATATCTTATTATCTCTTTCATTTCTGGCTGCTGCTTGTTAAAATTTAATGGATTTAATTTGAAAACTTTAAAATAAATCTATCCAGCTCAATTCAAGATGCATGCTTGTAGTGGGTTCAAGGTCTCAGATATTCTGTGTAGGCTTGCCATCCATTCATACAGATTCAAGTCTCACTTTTACCACCATTAATGTGTTCAAAATGCAGTTGAAGTCACTACTGCTGCTGTAGCAGTGTAGCAGTGTAGGACCAAGAAGGATCCTGTACTTTATGCCTGAGATAATAAAAAAGGGAAGGAAGACAAAGAAGGAAAGATCCTGGATTCTGTTTGTAATCTTCTATATATTGCTTATAGCCATTTTCTAAATACTTGGTGAAATTTTACTAGTGTATGTATCTAAAAGATTTAGTCAAGGGATTTTGGGGGAAGATTTGACTCAGCCCTCAAATGTATTATTTTCACATATTCAATTTTTAGTTATATTTGAATGTTACACTGAAGCAAAATTATTCTTAGAAAAGTTTCTGTTGGACGCAAAACAGGAACATAAACATTGTGGGATTTGTTTTTTCACTCTTTGGTCTCAGGCTCCTCATAAAATTCTTGTTTCTATGATATTTAGGAATTCATAAATATATTATTTTTTTCCTTTTGTTTTCCACGCAAGTAGGAAACTTAGAGATTCAGATATTCTGTACGCACCATGTGATAGCTACCCAAAGAGTACAAGTTGACTAGGGCATATAAAACCTATACAGCATATATGGCACTCTCAACCACCCCTCAAAGCATGAGTCCTGAGGCAGAGTGGATCCCTTAGTGCTTTAAAAGAGTTTGTTCTTGCTGTAGTCACTCACGGAGGAGTAAAGGATTGCTGTTCCTCTTTGACAATATCATTCTCTAGTGTGAAATTCATCAACTGGGTATTATGCCTGTCTCCATATTCAGTGCTCCTGCACATGAGATATTGGAGTATGCCAGTTGGTGGTATGTGTTTTAGAATTACTGTTGTAAGATTATACTATAAAAAACACCTACCAACAAGGAATGATTTATCAACCCAGTTGAAAAACACTTCTTGTGCTCTCACTTCCTTCCCAAAAGGCAGTTATACCTCCAGAGTAACTGAGATTTTAATGCAAACAATACTGGTTTTCCTACCACTTGGAAAAAAGAGGAAGTGAGATTACCTTTTCAGAATCAGAATCTTTTTTCCTTTTGTGTGCCTGTTCCATTAAGTCACTGTCCAGTGTTGCCATGTTAAGCCAGGAGTGAAATAAGTGATTGTTCCTCCTGACAGTCACAATCAAATCTTGTGCTGTTTTTTGCAGGAGCTTCCTTAAGTAATAATGTGGAATTCACGGCAGTGATTTAGCATCATGGATAATTACTGCTCTCTAAATGAAAAGAATCAGATAAAACAATCAAATTTATTTCATACATAACCTCAAATGTTTGAATTGTTTTCTTATTCCCTGGGGATGTATATTTTGATTTTCTCATCTTCCTTTTTTGTGGATTTGGGTTTGAGGTTTTTTTTCCAAAACTGTCCGTTTTTCGCTAAGCAACAGTTGAACATTAATGAAGCTGTAGCATTAGTATTTCTTGAGGCTTTGAGTCTAGTGTCTTGCAAATAACAGACAAGAAGGCTAGCACCTTTCCACTGCACCATTGTCTTGCTGCTTATTTTTAATTACATCAAAGCTTTGGAAACATGATCCCACAAATGCTTTGTGGGAATAGCGGTGAATGTGCTCATCATGTGAAATCCATAAATTGCTTATAATCCTCTCAAGATGTTAAAAAAAGCATTAAGTAATTGAAGACAGGAAGTCCTCAGTTAATTATTTAGAGGTGTTATCAATGCTTTAAGCAAACTGAAGCATTTTCTGCTATCTCACTGAGTTGAATGCCACTGGGACCTAGGGGCAGCAGCCATCATCTTCTCATATTCTCTAATGCAAACAGCACATGGCAGCTTGTCAATAAAAGACCTTTTTATATCATTTATTACTGAACACTTCCACTACCCTGTACAGAACAATTTGGATGACAGTTATGGCATTGTTTCACTTTGTGTTACTACTACTTTACAAATGGGCCTGCTAATGCTTTGCAGTGGGGGCCAGGCAGAGGGTAAGATTGAAAAAAATAATTAGGGGAATTTTAAAAGAAAGCTAAGAGTGCCCTCTTCAGCAGCAGCAGGTGGGTTTATAGCAAAGATTCTTCTCAACTCATCCTTTTTAGTACACTAAAGATAATATCCTGAGTAAGAGGTTTTATTGAGAATTTGTAGGGTCAATCATGTTTAGGTAAAAGCCAAGCAAGATCATTGATCTTTATTTTAGTAAGAGAAACAATATTAAGGAGTATTTTAAGACTGAATGGTTTGAAATTCTTTCATGTGAACATATTCTCCATTTCAAGGTAGTGAAAAATGAAGAGATACAGAAATGTTGCCGTTGGTCAACTCTATCTCCATGCAGCACTGAATCTTTAGTAGTATTTGTCTACAGGAAACTCTTTGGGTTGGAGGGGTTGTGTGAGGCTGTGGTCAGCAATCTGACATCCTCCTGAGTAAAATTCCCACGGCAAGGCCCCGGAGCGTTAGCCTAGGAGCTAATTACTGACCTTGCTGGAGCCATACCCACAAATGGAGACAAACAGTATCAGAAGGAATTGATTTGGCTAATAGGAGAATGCATTCTCAAAAAATATTGTTTCGCAGCCTTTTGACAAATGACAAATGCTGCAATAACAAAATAGACTACTAAGTTAAAAAAAAAAAATATAAAAAAACCCCCACAGTAATAGACCAAAAAAGAAAAGAATGGGAGAAGTATCCTCTAGTGAACAATCAAGTAGAGAAATTGGAAAAGCAAAATGCTGTTTATGTTTCAAGATTATCTTACTTGTTATTTTTATTATTAATCACATACATAGATTTGCACAGAGCTTTTCACAGCATATGCAAGACAAGATGTTTAATGCAAAGCTTTAATAATCTAGATGAAAATCTGCTGTGACTGCTCCATGTATGACTGGAAGTTTCAGGTATCAGAATTTCACCAATAAATTTAGTGAAACCATGTGCTCTTTTTTTAATGCCCATTTTTCTCTTTAAAGTGTAGTTGTAAATGAGTATTGCTTTATTATGCATGTTTCCTTTAAAAATGAACACGACTCCCTTTAGGGGAATTCAAGTAATTTGTTGCCACAGTAATCTTTTCTATCCTGAAATGTTAAATACTTGGCTTTCCTCCATGCCTTTGCCTCTCTCTAGTCTGCAACTGTCATTTTCTCCCTTCTTACTTTTATACGCAGCGTTCAGATGATTTTTCTTCTCCTCCAGTTCATGATTAGGTTACAGCCAGGGCTGTCCCTCTGAGTCATCTCTTTATTTTCTCTGCTTCACATCTTGTTTAATTTGTAAGCAGCCTGCATGTCTTCCATTCAGTATTTTCCTTTCTACATAATTGTTGCTTATTCTTCCTCTCTATTTGTTTGTGATATATTTTAATTAAAATATCTCCATAATGGCTATAAGCAAAGATTTGTTTACAAACAAAGATCTTGCCCAGACTTTTTTTAATTACAATTAGGCACACGAGCTATATCAAAAGTACATTTTTAAGGTCACAAAGCTGAGCACTTAAAAAATGACCTGTATAATACTTATGAATTGACGTGTATAATCCTAATTCAGCCTCTTTCACACAAGCAGCCTGCATTGCACAGTAGCGTAGTCATTTGTACCTAGGGTTACCGCCTCATTCAGTCCACAAGCTGTGTCTTTTCTGGGGAGGAATAAAAATAAATAAAGGCTCCTGTATGTAGGACTGCTGCCTCAGCTTTTGCTATGTTTGGTAGGTTTATTCCTTCTGGGCACCTCAGTGTAGATGGGCCTAACTCTGCATCTGCCCAGATGGCAGAAGTCAGGGAGGCGCAAGCCCAAAGTTTGTGTGAATGTGAAGCGCAGCAAGGGAGGCTACGGGGATGGTGCCAGCCCAGAGGGATAAAATGTGGATTGCGGAGGGGCTGGCGGCATTGGCCACCAAAAGCCAGAAGGGAGAAAGGGCAGCGTCCTGGGAGGATGGCCAAGTCGTAGCACACAGGGCAGCCTCGCCACTGCAGCGCATTCCCATAAATCCTGCGGGATTTCCCGGATTAGAAAGCTACAGCGAATGAAGCGTGGGATGTCCCAGAGGAGAGGTGGTCTCTGGATCCAGGCAGTTGGCTTCTGTCCTGACTCTGTAGGGCGTTCATTTCTGTTCAGGCTGTGGTACTGAGGATGACACATCTCGAGCTTTCACAGCTTGTCACAACTGTGTCATCTTTATTTTCCGGACACCCTGCTTGAGACCTGGGGCCTGAATTGCTAATTCCTGAGCTCTCAGAGCTGCAGCTGAAGGCATCAGGGGTTGTGCTTGGATATATAAAGTTTTTGCCTAACACCAGGTACTCTGACAGCCAGGTCCCAGGCATCCCAAATGGCCTTCTGACAGGTCCGGAGATGTTTTCAATTCTCCGTCTCTTTGTTTCTGCATCTTGTTTCTGAGCAACAGAAATATTTTCCTTTTTTTTTTTTTTAATTCTTCTGATACTGCGTTAAGCCATTTGCAATGCTCAGCTGGTTGGTGTTAGTAAAGCAACTGTACGCTCTAGGGGTGAACACTACACAAAAAGTCTCTAATTACATACAATTAGGCAGGCCAGAGTCCACATGCTGGAGGGAATTTTAGATAGGACTGTGCCACAGAGGGGGTAAATTCATATCATATGATGTCCTAACTCTGGGATTTCCTAGTTTATGAGTGTTCAGTTTTGCAATCTTAATATTTTCTCAGACTTTTTTGTGTATAATTAGCTGCTTGTCGTTGTACTGTTTGTCCCCTTTGCATTCAGGAACAGGAGCTTTTCTTTTCTGGTGTATTACGGGGTGTTAACAAGAGGGTCCTTGAAAACAGGCGAGAGAGAGGTTTTCAGTGTCTGTGCCTGGTAATATCATTTTTAAGATCAACTTTGAGAAATACCCAAAAGAGTAGTTTAGCAGCTGCTGTAACCTGGGCTGGAGCATGCTCTGTGGGGCAGTCTGATCACAAGTTAAAGCTGAGCTCTGAGGGGCTCAAGATAGACATCTGAGGTCCCCATCTTTAATGATGTCACTGTAAGGAGCCTTTAATGGGTGTGCAGAAATGGCTATTTTAAAAGCTTAGTATCTTAGCCAACTTTTGGGTACAATTTTATGAGGACTCCTAAAGTCAAATTCTTAAGCTGCAGGCGACTTGATGTCAAATCTGAAGTCATTGACTCACAGTACAAGGATGTTTGAAAATTTCCAAGGAAAGGTCAAAGCCATATATTCTCTTTTAGTCTCATTCAAGGATGTCCAGCATCAAAGGTTTGACCTGAAAAAATAGTTTTTAAAAAATTACAAGTAACTAAAATTAATTCTTGTAATGAGGAGGGCTTGGTTGTCAGTCCTCCTTGTATCTGCTTTATAGCATTTATAGTAAAATCTTGTGACAAGTAGGAAAAAATAGGGGAAAAAATTAGCAAATAGAAGTTGGGAAGGGGACAAGAATAGAGTATCTTTGGACTTGTTTGCAATATAGTAGAAGATTCATGTTCAAGTAAAAGAGTATTTCATTATCTTTTCTTATTGTAGCAAATATATTTGTAATAAGTTTTCAAAACATTACAGGCTCTTCAGCTTTTCAAATCCAAAATGCTAAGCAATTACACTTTCAGATGCTTATCTGTTGGAAACCTTTGTACTTCTATGGGCATTATCAGTGGTGGAGATCATGTCTCTACCAAGAATGTTTAGGTGCCTACCAGTTAATTTTTAACCATTTTCTACAAGCAGAAGCCTGTTAAAAATCCCAACAAAACATGCTATGAAGACTGAGTAAATTTTCAGATGGTAATCTGGGCTGAGATCTGGACTGCTGTTACTGCTGCCATCTAAGTTAATTGATTTGAAGCTAATTCAGTTATGTCCTATGAGGGGGTTCTGTAGATCCATTGCAGCATAGACGTGCATTCAGTCTGAAGTTTTTGCCAGGTCTTTTAAACCAGCAGAGAATATATATCTAAATTAGCAAGGATTCACCTTTTCAGTATTATTCAGATGTAAAATCGGAACGGATGATTTTTCATGCTTGCCAAAAATGCTACAAGTTAACTTTAAGTCCGTTACCTTTCTATATACTGATACCATTCTTGGGATGCCTGATGTCAAGATCTCAGTCTAACCTCTGTTTGCTCTTTCTAGGTCTGCAGCCATACGCTAATTACAGCTTCATACTTACTGCATGCACATCTGCTGGGTGTGCTTCTAGCCAGCCACTTTCAGGTCAAACTTTACAAGCTGCTCCTCATGGTAAGGGAAAAAGACATTCTCATAGCACTGCAGAGAGATGGTCATATGGGCTTGTACTTTCTGATGGCTTAACAAGGTGCAAAACTCCACTATCATCCATCAAGATATCATGTATAAATTTACACAAGAGAATCCATCTCTCTTAGAATATTTGTATCTTAATACACTCTCTATACTGACTGCCTGGCACTGCATTTCTACTCTCTTTTTATGACAGTTTCCCCAAGATCATCTTTAAGTTAGCAAAGTTAGAATTAGCAGATGCATACTTTTTAAAGCACAAATAAATATGCAGAGACAACTGGGCATACAAAGGCTGCAGCCTTTGGCCTGGTTCTCCATTAATCTGTACCTTGCCTAGTCGGTTGCATTTGATACAGGATAAATACAGAAAGTGTGTTAAATTCTGTCATTCTCCTTGGTGGAAACTGTGGGAAGGAAAAAAAACAACCAAACTTCTTTATGTTTCTGTCATAAAATTAAAATAGTGTCAATGTGATATTAATAGGGGTATGGCCAAAACCTCATCATATCATAGTCAGCTCAACAGAAGTGGAAATCTACTGGAGTGAACCAAAGAAACCCAATGGACTCATTACTCAGTATCGATTATTTCGTGATGGAGAACAGATTTTCCTGGGTGGCGGTACAGACCTGAACTTCACAGATGTTAACCTGCAGCCTAACAGTAGGTAAGGTATGCTAAAGAGCTCTGGTAATATATGAAAGGTGTTCAAAATATATGCACACATGTTTGTGAAATGTACAAAATATAAGTCACTCTTTTAACAAAAGAAAAATCTCTTACACTATTACTTAACTACTGAATAATTTGTAGAGCACTTTTAGGAGTCTTCCAAATGTTGGAAAGCCTTAGTCAAAGGACTTCTCTTTTTTTTTTTTCTGAGAATAAGTTGTTCTGATTCAAACAGGGGGAGGCTTTTTTCTTCCCCCTGCGTGGTGTTGGTGGCTCCTTGATTGTTTTTTCCACCATACAATATACTTAGAAAAAATAAAGTCTTTATATGGCAGACAGCACTGCACATGGTTTATAATATTTCTGTGCATATTGAACATACTGGCTCAAGAGTAGCAGCTGCTGATATTTTTGCAGAGGCTGTTCTGAAATTGGTTTTGACACTTTTCAAGTCTCTTATGTAAGCTAATGTGAATTTTAGGCTTAAAATTATTATAATGATAAGTAAAGAGTTACTTTTCTCACATGAAGAAAACTTAAAGGTGAAAATCTTCACTAATGCAGTATTTGTAATGGTCTTTGTAGAGTCTATTCACTTTAAATTGGTCAAAATGGAAATGTTCTATTACTGATATGCCTAAAGCTTCTAACCATAGTGTCTACTGATCTTTTTGTGTTTGCGCAGATATGTTTACCAGCTGGAAGCCAGCACTTGGGGCGGCAGCAACACTAGTGATAAATATGTTATACAAACACCAGTAGGAACACCAGAGAAAATTCATGTCCCATATAATGTCACAGTAATTGACGCATATTCTATATTTCTAGCTTGGGATGTGCCAGGTAAAAATGTATTTCTATGTAGTACTTTGTAGCAAAATGAAAGGATGGAAAAATTAGTATATTCAGGCAGGCAGCTGAATCATTCTGATATTTTTATTCTTTGTGTTTCGTTTTAGTGTTTGTGTGGCTTAAATAACCAGTATCTAAAGCTGCTGTTTCCTCGAGACATATTATTTTAATAATATTGACATACATACTTGACATGGGTATTGTGAGGATTAGTTGATCAAAAATCCGTATGTTAATTTGATCTCGTAAAGTACTACTGAGTGCAAGTATTAAGGAAAAAAAAAATTACACTGAAAATAAGTTTTCCCTTCTGTTCAGATTAACCACAGTTATTGACAGGGACACCTGGCAACCTTGTAGGTTGCTGATATCTTGATAGCTGTCCTGGCAATTAAAATGTCCAGTTGTCCTGCAGGTGTGCAATGTCGAGCTCCTTTAAAAAAAAAGGTGTAATAGTGTGACACAGAGATCCTGTACTAGCTTCGACCTGAACGAATAAATTTTATTCACCAGAGTGCCATAGTGTTGTGTGGACATGTTACCTTGCAGGAAGGTGGGTTAGCAATGACCCAGAAATATTTCTCCTCTTGTTACTGTTCTCCTGAACATCACCAGAGCTACTACAGAGGTAGGCTAAGAAGGAATAATTGAAAAATAGCATCTTTTTATATGAGAGACTGTGCTCTGCTTCATTAATATAGATCATAGCTTAAGTGATTGGTGTACTTTACTGATGTTATAAAAATTATATGCTGTAGTTATTGTGGGACAATGAGAGCATTGTAAATGAGCAATTTTCTGTCCAGTGTAGCTCATCTCCAGCAAGGAGTTTTCCAGTTCCTAGATATTGGCTTTTTCAGTTAAAATGAGGTCAATTTTTTTTAGAAACTTCTGATGTTTGCATATAGCAATAACAACAATATGTGTTTTATCAATGAACTCAGGGAAGTTTTTGATGTGTCCTCATCCTAATTATGTAAGATGTTCTTTCCTTGCATAGCAGTCACAGTAGAGTCAATTGGCATTAAAAATAAAGTCACCTAGAAAAAGTATTTTGCCTTCAAGGCTGGGTTCGCAAGTATTGTGGCAGTGCTTAGCTGCGTTCACCCTAACCATTTAAGCGATGATTAATAAATCTATAATACCCTGAGCTGTCAATCTTTTAGTTTTCAGAAGCACAAAATCCATTCTAGAAATGCTATAATATATGAAAAAGATTAAAATCTTAAATTAAACTTTTCCCCCTACTGCCTGAAAGGATTTAGAACCCAGCAGAAGGAAGGTGAATTCGAATGGCATATAATCTACAGTTGGTTTTATTGGAAAGTGACTCGTGCTGTATTATAGTTTTGATAATAAATATAATTTAAGGTACAAAATATCCAGCAATATTATAAATAGATTTAAAACACAAGAATATACTGGAATAGCGTAGGCTTGTGAAGAGTGGGGTGTTTCCCAGAAAATCTTGTCCTTGTTGTTCTAGACCTTTGCTTTTCCAGCTGCTTGAATTCCTGTTACTTGCGGTAGGTTACAAACCTGCAAGGAGAATCAGGCTCTGTATAGTACATTTGGTTATTTTGCAATTAAGATTGTGCATACAAAGGTTCGTGTATTCCTGAAACCACGTGATCAGAGGGCTGAGGAGAAGGCTGGACATTATGGCTCTACAGAGGATGCAGGGTTGGTGTGCTCACACAGCTGCAGGAATCATTCTGCTCAGTCAGGGGAAGGCACGCGTCCTTCTTCCCAGGTACTGGGACACACCTTGAATGCTTATCTCACTTTTGTGGATATTTGGTGACCCTTCCTCTCTGCCTTCTCATTAAGGGGTCACTTATTTAAGCTTTTAAGTATAAATAAGGGATTTTTTTCTCACTCAGTGCCCCTGTTGGGTAGACAGGAAAGCAAAGCTTGCTATTTCTTTTATTATAGTGCCTCTGGGGCTTTTACAGGATCTTACAGGAACAGGGAGTATTAACAGCAGAGAAATGTTACTAAATGCTACTAACGCTACTAAAAGAAACCCTGTGTGCAGAAGCATAAGTACATGCAGAAGCTAGGAAATTAATTCTTGACCCTTCGTAGTCCTGCTTCATGCTCATTCTGAGAACTTTGTGCTCCTAATGTTTTTTTCCCCAGAGGAAGACTCCAGGGGATGCCGGTGGAGGTTTGTTTTGAAGGCTCTGATCTTCTGGAATGGCATGTATCCCATTAATAGGTCCTGTGCATGCAGACATCTGGGGCCACATATGTCCCCAGCTTGGTAGGATTAGCCTAAAGAGTCTACAACTTTTTATCCTTATTTATGCCATTGTGCATGGAATAGAAGGTTTTTTTCTCATCTGTTTTTTTTCTGTGTATGAATCCTTGTTTCACAATAGGCTATATCGAGATAATACAGGTTTTCCTTATAAACCCAGAATGCAGCGTTTCTTATAAAGATTGTCAGGCTTGGCAGTCACTCTTGGACGAGACATTTGTTTTGCTTGGTATAGTCTCCATGAAAAATAGTGCTTTTTATTAACCACGTTTTAATGAGAGGGTAGTTGGTCATAGTCTTCCGTCTGTGGATATCAGGGATACATTGGTATTCTATCTTCTTATTTGCTCCAATAAATTTGGATCAAATAATCACCTTCATGATTAATTATGGGCGTCATATTATACAGACCTTCCTTTTGGATGGCTTTAATTATAATGTTTCAACATCTGTAATGTATATAAATTTTACGACTTTATAGATATGTAGCATTTCAAAACTCCTGACTTAGCTAAATAGCAAGGTGGCCGAGTAGTGGTTAAAGTGATGGATTCAGAAAAAAATATTTGACACACCTCACTCACTATGGAAAATAGGACTTTATTTCCTGAAATAGGTATCCCATTATCTTGTGTTGCATTGCCTCAGTGCACAGACCTCAAAGGTATGGTACATTTCACTGATACGCTACAGAAGGGTATGTTACAATTATTATGGAACAACTATTAGTGCCATGGATAGAAACAGAAAAGCTGAATGGAAAAAAAAACTCCCCACATAATTCTCCCAAGGCATTTCCATAAATGTTATTGATAGGTAGGCAGGTAGCCATCCTGCATTTCAACTCATTGATGACCCCACTGGTCCTCACTGGGGGCCTGATTCTTCTAGATATCTTCAGTTGCTGGCGATATTGTAAAAGCTGAACATGCTCAAAAGAGGATCCTGCCCTCTGCTCCCAGGTTACTTGCTTCATATGTTAATGGTCATCTGGATTGAAATGCCTGCTTTCATCATGTTGTAACACTACTTCATCCACCTCTGGGTTTGCTTATCAGTTAGAATGAAAGCTGTGTAACATGTCTGGATTCCTACTTTATTCTTCTTGGGATGAAATTTGATATTTGAATTACATTTATTTGTGTCTCAGCTTTATCTTTTAACTTCCCCAGCTAAGCTCTTTTCTCCTTTACTGGTGGTCTAACAAAATGTTCTGACTTTTGCTAAGCCAATGTTACATTTCCTCATTTTGATTTTCTCATGTAAATTATTGTTTGCTCCACATCACTGTATGACAAGCTTTTCAAGCTCCATGTCCAAAGTTCTGCGTCTTGAAAGCAGTCAGCATATTCCAGCTCTTATTATCTTAGAGGCTTGTTAGGAATACTTGATACAGAACAAGATATCTGGATATTTGAAGCTTAGAGTAAATACTCAATCTCAGCAAGACAAAAGGTTGTTTTATTTTGTGAAGTTAAATATTAAAATACAGCTTTGCTATTAATTGTTTAAAAGATACAACATACTTATTTTAGTATTTGTGTACTATAAGTGAAACAGTTCAACTATTTTGCTTTAATTGTGATTGGGTTTCACATCATATTAAACAACTTTTTGGCAATTGATTTTAAACAGATTTTTGGTGACCAGTCTGTAAAACAGACTGTGGCTTTTTTTCTCCCAATTCTAAGCATCTTGTGCTGCAAATTCTATTTTTGAACTACCCTAGTTTTGAAGTACACAGAGCTGTCAAACCTAATTTTCAGAGTTTTGCACAGAATTGTCCATTAAATGTTAGCCAAATATGCTCACAAAAACCTAAGGTTTAGTTTGATTGACTTGTCCCATTGCAAAATATGCACCTGCTGTGAAATGAAGTCGCAGAGAAAAGAAGTGGAATAATTTAACTTTTTTATTTGTAAAGATAATCAGGGTTTTTCTGATTACATCTTAACTTCATAAATGTTAAATAACCTATCAGCATCTAGTTGTTGTAAATTATGAAAAAGAGTATTGCTGGGAATATTAACCAACTAAATCCTTGTTCTTTAGTGAACAAGAAAATGTGTTATGGCAGGTTGTCATTGTGCTCATGGTAACTTTGACACCAAATAACAAAACTGCCATTTGCACTTAGGGTAAATTGGTTCACTTGTGCTTTTACGGTTCCTTTTATTCTGACATAAATTTATGAACTCTGGAACTAACCAAGTTGTGTGGTTTCCCAGCTGACTTGAACAAATATGCCCATTTCAGTCATCAGAGCACACTAGGTAGTAGTTTCAGACTGGCTGCAGATGCTGAAGACTATTCTGGAAGAAAGGGATTTTTTAACAAGTTTCTGTATTGTATGAGTATATATTTTTTATTTTTCAGATTATAAAGTGATCCTGTGATCTTAGCATTTGATGAATTTCATTGAAATGTAGAAGGATTTTCATTGGATATTGGAATTTTTCAGGATGTTTGCTTAGTTTTATTTATAATTTCACGTTCGTTTCAGGAGAATATTTTTTCTCCTGAGTGTAGTTATTATTGGTGTCATTCCTAATACACTGCAGCTTTTAATAGAATTTTAAGAGTTTGGGGTTTGGGTTTCTGGGGTTTTTTTTGGTTTGGGGTTTTTTTTAGCTTTTCTGCTGAGATACGGACTGAAAGTTGGACATGGATAGGTCAATTATTTTGAAATAAGTGTCCTTTGCTGCATATTGACGGCTGGATTCAGCTGTCCTTCTTTGTATTTAATCTTCCTTGGGAAATCAAGCATTCTGAATAGTTCCAATTTCAAAGGTTTCAGGTGAATTCTACCTAGAATAAATGCACTGATCAGATGCACAAAAGTGAATTATGTGTCACTTCCATAAGATAGTTGGCTTTTCTGGCTGAAATATCTGGTTTGTTGTCAGGACTGGAGAGGAAGAGGACCTTAACTGCGAGATTAAGAAAAGGTTTCAATTTGACATGCTGTCTACTATTTCAAGCTCTTACTTCTGGATCTTGTGTTGTGTCCTTTACGGACACTCCGACTATAGGGAGGGGGGAAGTAGTTTAGCTGTAATAATGTATCTTTAATTATTGGTATAACCATACAATGCACTCAAGTGCACTCTTCCAGAGCATTTCATCTTCCATATATCAGAGACAAAAAATAATTTTCTTTGTTGCAGAAGCCATCTACTTCAAGATCACCTTTCAGAGGTTTACTCTGTAACATCCTGCATGACTTTAAAAGTTGTGTTTCTATTTTTCTGTTCTTAATGATTAGATCTTGGTGTTTTCCTTGAAACTTTTACACTGAAAAAGGAAAATTTAACAGTGGGATTTTTGCACTTTCTGTCTCCTTCTCCCTTCACCTCTTCTAATGACTAACATCAGCATCTTTTTTCTTCCTGTAAGCTGAGCAGTTGAATAAGATTGAAGTCATGCCTCCACTTCAGGGCTATTTCTTTAGCTTTTGAATGTACTGGCATTTCCTTTGTCTAGCATCTAGTGAGGCAGCAGCATCTTATTTCTTTGGGATTTTTATGTCTTTTTTTTCTGCTGAGAATTATAAAAACTTGGTATTTCAAAGATTTTTCTGATCTTCCAAAGTACATCTCTTGTTTATAGTACCACAAAGAAACTTGAAATCTCTCTGATTTCTTGTACACTACTTTTTTTTTTTTTTTTTTTTTTTTTAGTTAATGTGCATATTCACATACATATTTAGCTAAAAAATCCAGTGGAAAAAAATGCTCTTTGTATCTTTGAGGTAATAGTATCAATGTAGATACTTTATCAGAAAAGGACCAACATCACAATTAGGAGAAAGAATTGAATTGATTTTCCAAAGTTACAAATGGAAAGATTCTCAAGATTTGGACAAGTCTCAAAACTGCTCACAGGCATCTTGTTCTTGGTGCAATCAGAGAGACATGTCTGTGACATCTAAAGTACATGTTGTGTTGAAAGACAAATGTGCTCTTATTAATCAGATACATCTTGACTCATTTCAGAAAGGTACCACGTCTACTTTGTTCTTTCTTAAGACTGTGCCTTATGTGACTGCAGAATGAAGCAAACACACTTCAGAGACATTCTTCTTTGGTTATACTCCTGATTTTATGAAATTGCTGATATCTGCATAGAACAGTCTATGGTAAAGAAAAAATAAAAAGCCTACAGCCCATTTCCTAATTACAAAACCAAATGAAACCAAACCAAATAAAAACCCTTGGGGGAAGTCACGTGGGTAGAAATAAAAGATCCAGGGACCTCTGTTGATCATTCTGAGGGGAAGACCTATGTCTTAGCTTGTTCTCATGGAGAAACTGCTTTTTTCAGCTCCTCAACAGAACTGGATAATTAGGAATTGACAGCATGGGAAGAGGAATAGATGGGGAAAATGTTTGAATTAAAACAAAATAGTAAAAATCAAGGGTTTTTTTCTTAAACAAAAACTAAAATCTGATAGTATGTTTTTATTTCAGGTGAAATGATATGTTTCTTCATTCAGGCTAGTGTATTGTACTTTACTGGTAAAGCAGACTAAGAACCTGCACTCAGCTACTGCTGCTAGGCTAAAAAGGGATAATTTGCTGAATGGTGGCAGTTCACTTTTTTGATCATATGACTATATTTAAAGAGCAGTGCTTAGTAGCTGTTGCCCCTCCAAAATAAAGAAATAAAAGCTGCCAGGTTCCCAATCATAAGGTCACTCTTCCCAGAAGCAGCAATTGCAGCACAGGCATTGACTGAATTGAATTTTGATTTTTAACTAAGAACAGTAATGCCTGATCTTCCGGTTGTGATCTGCAGATGGCTCTGTTTCAGTTTACATTTAAATGGTTGTAGTTTCCAAAAGAGGCAGTAGGTAAAACCTCCAGAGGGGGCTTACATTTAAAATTGTGTATGATGAATGCCTCTTTGAAGTTGTCCTGCACTGCTGTTAGTATTTCAGATAATCACTGGTTCTTCTGTGTTTCACAACAGGGATATTCATTGCCAATGTGCCTTTGGAATACAACATCTTACTAAATGCGAGCAGTCCCACTCTACTGGTGAAGCCAGTTGGACGCGCACATTTTGCTCTTGTCGATGGCCTTGATCCCTACACCCTGTATGAGATAAGAATACAAGCATGCCAGAATGGTAAGATGGTTTTAAAAGACCCACCTCTGTGACTGGAAGGGAATGGAGATTTTCCAAATAGATTCACCTCAGCAAAACATATAAAATCTTATTCCTACACTGGAGTCAAATGTTTAACTAGTAAAAAGAAAGCCTAGCACTGAATGAAGTATTAAATATTTCTGCATGTTCTATCATGAATATTTTAAATGGAGATTAAAAAAAATGTGTTTTAGGTAATATGTGCCATTTTATTAAATGCTTTTCACAAATAGCTTAACAATTTTTGAAAATGTGCATACAGAACAAAATCAGTTCTGTAACTGTTCACCAAGAAGTAATCATAGTAGAGAAGAGCCAAAATATTACAAAATTCCTTGACTTTAATGGAAATTTTCAAAATACTATTGAAATAAGTCTTTCTAAAATGACACTTTGGAAACAATTCTCTCCTTACCTGCACTGGTGAAAATCAGGAGTAATTACTCAGTGGAGTTGCAGTAATTTAAATGGGTATTTAATAATGAAATGAGGTGAAATGAGGCACCATTTCATCATGAGCTTCTTTACCGGACATTCATTTGCTTTTACTGTATTTTTTATTGAGGAAGAATCTCTCATCACTAAGCAAACTTCTGGTTTTGTAGGTGAGTGTGGAGTGAGTGGTCAAACATATTCAAGAACTGCTGAAGCACCTCCGAGAGAACTGAGCCCACCTATCGTTAAAGCAATGGGATCTGCACTCATAGAAGTGAAGTGGGCACCACCTAAGAAACCAAATGGCATCATTACTAACTACTTTATTTACAGGTAAATGCTTCAAACACCTCAGATTCTTAGTTTTATTGAACTGTTCATTCCTTTATTCCATGTTATACTAGGCAGTTAAAAAAAGTGTAGAAGTATATGGTAAAACATGTATTGCCATTCAAATGCTAACGTGAGATGCTTATCTATGGATGGGCAAGTTGAGAATAAGGGCTGAGACAAGAATCATCCTCCTGATCTACAAATGACAAAAAGCAGGTGAAAATATATTTTTAAAATTTCAAAGGGACAGACAAAAATTGTACTATAGATACTCTCAATGTGTTTACCTAGACCACTGGGTACATTCTTCAATGCTCTCTGATAGACAATGGAGAATTTTGGAATGGAAACAGCAATTCACCATTTCTGAGATTTTTTAAAGCAAAAATGGTATCTAGGTTCCTAACACAGATCAATTTTCCAAGATAACTTATGTTCCTGTTTGTAAGTAATCTGGAGTGTGATGACAGTGCATCTATTTATGTTCCTTGGTGTTTGTATTGAGCTACCCTGTCTAGGTGGTTGGCTGACACGTCCTCACTCCCTGTGAGGACCTTCATAAGCTCTGAGTGAAGATTTTTCTGTATAGATAGCTGTGTTTAGGGAAGTATCAAAGTAGCAGAGCAGTGACATCTGCTGTGCCTGTTGACCCTTTTTTAAAAGCCCGCTGAAGGGACCTTCTTGAATAATTTCAGGAAGTCAAAGAATAAAAAACCCAAGCCATATATTGGAGAGGACTTTAAACTCTGAAGTTCCTGGTTTTCCCAACTATAAATATGTGTGACAAACACATGCTAGGCTGAACCAAGCCTCCCACAAAGAGTTTGGGACATTTTATTGTATTAGAGCTGTGACTGAGAATACAGGGAATCGAATTACCTTTTAGAATCAGCAGTGATAATTAATATAAATTCAGTTTTGCCTTAAACACATTAGTTGTCTAAAAATTCCCACTCTCTTGAAATATCCTTTTGTTTGCCTTTTTTTTAATTGTCTGATCAATTGTCTGATCAAAAAAGCCAAGTCCCTCCCCTGTATAAAGAGGAATAAAGCGTATGTTATAGCCCAAGACATGTCTTCACTCTGTTGGTTTTGTAAATAAAGCTGATGATTACCACTGCTATTCCATGGCAGCCATAGAAAGGGAAAACAGGAAATATAATGCAGAAAGCCTGCTTCAGTGAAAAATACTGTAAATTGAATTTGACAGCATTTGATGACATTTGATTATTCTAGTCACAGCCAAACAATGATATAAAGAGTAATATGAAACAGAATGTGTTACTGCCTAGCAGACTCAAAAGCAATAAACCTTCCTCCAATGTGACACAATCACTTCACAATCATAATTGTAGCCTGTTTGATACCTCTGAGTACAGCAGAAGGGCACTGACTGACATAGATACATTTTGTTTTTTATTTAAAGTGAAATGAAAATGGCGCACTGGGGCTCCAGATACAATCGTTATATTCACCTACATAGGCATGAATCACTTGGCAGTTATTTCAGCTGAAGTTTAAATGTGCTTAGACAACAACAATATCAAATCTTTCTCAGATAGCTGCAAAAAATCAGAAATGGGATGTAAGCACATAGTTCTTTTTCATTTTGTAGCCACACATAGCCTTACATTGTTATAGCAGCAAGACTGCAGTATTTCCATGGGAGGTTATGGCATGGAATTTCTTCTTCATCATCTTAGTCTTCCTTACTGCATCACCACTAAAATAAATTCATTTAACTCAAAACCTGGAATGCTTGGGGAGCTAGCTAGTGTGTGTGCAGGTCTTTGCATTAAAATGGCAGGACTTGTGCTTTCCTCTAGAATCATAAAAGCACTTGCAAGTTTGCAGCCCTTTTGTTAGAAATCAAAAAATTAAAATGTTTATTCATGATAAAAGAGATGGTGACATTTTATTTTTTATTCATATAGCAGTTTTAAACACAGATCTGAGGGTTTTAAACTTTTCCAGCAAGGACCACAACTTAGAAGATTGTGGATGAGAAAAGATCTGGTTCATGAGACAATCACCCAATCTACTTCTCTTCCCATTCATCATTACATAACACCCCTGTGACAACCACAGAAATTGCTAGTCTGGAAAAATAGTATTATGGAAATAGGTGATGTATTTCTCGGTGTATTTTAATAAGATATAGGTCACATCAGCTAATGGAACTGCTCTCTGTTGACCACCAGCATGCACTGTGTAGGATGCACAGGAGATGACTCTTAAAGAAATATTGCCTATAAAATTATAAGTGGTTTTGTTGATATCTTGTTAAGGGCGTGTCTGAATTTCTGTCAAAGTGTCTATGTCCCGTTCATTAAGTTTATATTATTTAGTATATGTATGTGAGATTGTAACGTAGCTCTCATTAGCTGAACAATCCTGATGGTGAAAATGCAGTGGAAAAATCAACAGGCAATTTAAGATAGAGGACATGTCTCAGTGGCTGTTGACTACTGTGACTTGCAGTGTAGAGTCTTCTAGGCTGACTCTTTATGATTAATTCATTGCTTACCCTTATACCCTTAACCATGAGCTGCACCAAAGACAGCTTCCAAGGCACATATATTAGTAGATGGTTTAATATAAGAATCATTATGGATGGATATGTCATTGAGTATAAGAACGCCTGAAGGGTGTTATTTACACCTGTAATTGATATAATACCTAATTTAAACTAGCATGTCACATGCAATAATCTCAAGTACCTTTTGTTCACTTTTTCACACCAAAACTTGTAAAAAAAAAAAAAAACCACCAAAAAATACCCAACACAAAAAGAAGTGCCAAACTACATTAGTATAGATTTGTTGAATCCAAATGGTAAGTGAGACTGCTTTGTTTAATTGGCTATGAAACTGTAGAGGGGGAGCATTGTTGATGTTGCCTCATTCCCCCATATTTGACAGTGTGATTCTCCAATCATTTGAATTTTACCCCAGGACTTCTGAGTGTTTCTAGAAATAACTTACTACCACTTGGGTAAGGAAAACAGGAGGTACTGCTAAACATAATACTTTTGTTGTATGGTGAAAGGCAAACACATGAAGAATATTTCTGGGTTGACCTGCAAGACCTCAGGGATTCACTGAGTCACCTCCCACATAAGAAAGCTAAGGGGCGAGCATTGCAGTTAGTGTTTCTGCAGCCCTCTGCGTACAGCTCTATAGTTATCTGTCACAAAGAAGATTATATTCTCCTCTTTATGTCATCTGTCTCAGATTGGCAGTGGGGCAGGGAGAATTTGCCCGTATAAAAATAACTGTATCTGAGCATCTTTAAAATGAATGTAAGCAGCAAATCAGACTATGCAGATTAAGAGACAGCTTCCAGCTCTTGGAAATATTATTCTCCTTTGCAGCTCATTGTATGTAAGAAACACTTCCAGTTAAATGAGCAGTTGAATCTTAAATCTTAAGACGATTGAAACGATTACAGACTGTTCAACCACTTCTGTTCAAAGTTTATTCATACATGAAGATATTCTGGGTTTTAGCACTACAGATGGAACCATTTACCTAACCATAAGTTTCATTCATTAAATATTCAGCAGTAATAAGATCTAAATACTTAACCAGACTACATTGTACAGCTTTGCTTGTGGATGAGCTTACAGTTGGTGGCATATTTGATCTTTCAGTGTGAAAAAAATGTTTATCACAGAGTTTCAAAAATTTATAAAACAAATTTGTGTATTCACTTTAGTGCCATACTGTTTGATCAGACAAGATGTATTAAATGCCGACTTTATTGAACTAAAATGTACTATATTTTCACCTATCTACAGAGATTTATTTTAGGCATCTTTTTGAGTACACAGGGAAAAAGACTATATTTTTAGGTGCAAGAGAAAGATGTAGTGATTCACCTTTCAGAATTATGTTTCTTGCATTAAGTCAGTGAAGAGCATCTAAGGGAGAGTTCTGCATAAGGCTTAATTTGCCATTACAATAGAGCATGGGGAAGTGTAATAAAAATAGCTGATGGAATTTTAAGGTCAATGGGAAATTTTGTACGCCGACTCTTCCAGACATTTTGTTGTAAAAGAGAGAATTTCTAGGGAATCTTTCCTTCCTGTTCTACCTGCCATTCTTCACCCTATTCTGCCAACCACTTCTCAACACCTTATAATTTATAATGTTATAATCAACATGTCTTGTAATTTGCCTGTTTCACTACGCTAGAGATATTGTACCTCAAAACTATTCTTTTTCTAAAATCCCACTTTAACCTTTTTGAACTAAACAGTGTCCATACAGCCTGCTTATCTCAAAGTTTAGCAAAAATTCTTTAGCTTCATATAAAAAAATAATGTATTTGTGCCTGCCTTATACATGCATATACAC
Organism: Chionis minor; assembly: GCA_013398295.1. Lineage (NCBI taxonomy): Eukaryota > Metazoa > Chordata > Aves > Charadriiformes > Chionidae > Chionis > Chionis minor. Next base: position 986,821 of record VZSF01001826.1, read on the forward strand.
AAAGGATGAATAAACAGCTGTGTACACACATGCATTCATTATATTCTTCATATTTACGTATAAATACTTGAGTATATATTATCACAAGGAGCTAAGATTATCAGTTTTTAAAAAACACTGCATTTTGTGTTTTTAAAGTAATTCCTGGGTTGATTCAACAAAATAATATCTGACAGAATTCTGTGAAATCCAGATTTTCTCTTGCCAAAGAAATGTTCTTCAGCTTCTGTGTGTGTGTAGTGATGATGACACCCAGTAGTCAGACAACCCAATTTTACTTCTGCAAATTTGCCCTACTTGCAGTAGAAGTGGCAGATAATGTAATTTGTTTTTTGTTGTTGGCATGGAGAGTGAAAGTGCTTTTATGTTCTGCAAAGGCCAAGGTTCTTGTGAAGAGTAGGGGAAATACTTAAATTCATGTGCAGTACAGCACAACCGTCATTGAGATTTATCACAGTGTTTAAATGTAACCAACTTAATTTCACACAAACAGTTTTATGCCAAGTGTAAGAATTGATTTGATAACTCTGTTTTGAAGATGAGTGCTTGCCTTATTACAACTGTTATAAATTATATGCTAGAAGGGGCCACATTAGAAAAGAGGGTGAGGATCATCTGTAATCTCCTTTGATACTCAGAATATCACCAGGTCCAACACAAGCAGATCTGTAGTAGGAATGCTATATACATATATGTATGTATATATATGTGTGTGTATGTATACATGCATATATACGTATGTATGTACAAAAATAAAAACCCATTGTGCCAAAAGCCTATACAGTGAATTGTCTTCATATATCTCAACTTTGCATTTTTAAACAAAAACAGCATTGGAAAAAATATGCAGTTTATTACAGAATGCACTACTTGTGATATTTTAATGAGTTTTTGTGGTGGAGCTGCAAATTCTGCTATGTTTATGCACAAGGGATTACTTATTCCATTCGCAAGAACAAATGGGATATTTACTGTATGCAAACCAGAATTAAAGAGCGCACAGCTTTGGTTTTGAGGGCATGATAGAATATTTATCCCTTCTTCACTTGATAACATTTTTCTCAAGTAAATTGGTCCTAAGTTTTCCATCAATGAGGGATCCTGAGGTGAGTACCTCCATAAATAGTTTGATTTTCAGAAATGTTGAAAACTTGCACCCATATTGCAATTCAAGTCATTACTTAGCAACTACATATGGATTGAAAATTTCATGTTCTAAATTCTGTAAGTCTCATATTTGAGGTGTTCTATACCAAAAGGACAATATGCTTTTGTGTTGCTACTCTGCTATTATGGGCTGTGACATCATACTCATTTGACATGTTTTATAGTATTCTTCTAGATAAAGGAGAATAAATGATTGCCTCAAAAATCTCTTCTTCACTACTCAGCACCTAGCTCGAGTTCAGGAAAATGTTTTTAAGGTGCAAAGATAGGTAGGCGGTTCCTTGTGTGTGTGTAATGTATAAAAATAAGTTCTGTACTTTTCTAAGGCACAGGTTGAACTTAGAACTTCAGGATCTACTACCATGAGACTGTTAAAGTTATTTTCAATTTTAAACACATTGCCTTTGATTTAATTTCAGACGTCCTGTGGGCAGTCAAGAAGAGCTGCTTTTGTTCATCTGGGTTGAAGGACCCTTGGAATTTATTGATGCATCCGATGCTCTACAGCCTTTTACTCTCTATGAATACCGTGCCAGAGCTCAAAATGCTGTGGGATCAGTGGACAGCCTCTGGGCTCCAACCCAAACTCTGGAGGCTGCCCCATGGGGCATGGGAGCCCCTTGGGCACAAGCAACAAGTGCCTACTCAGTGCGGTTGAACTGGACCCAGCCTATCTCTCCCAATGGTGTTATATCTCTGTATCGAGTAGTTTATCAAGAAAAACGCAGCGATCCAACGTTTAGCATCCCAGCTGTTACAGCACTAACCGTAATGGTAAGAACTGGACCACAAAACTAGTTTTAAGTTGTTTTTGCTCTGCTTTGATCTCTGTGGTATTTTAAAATCTCATTGAGCACTAATTGGAAAAGTGGGGGTTCCACTTGCTAGTAGTTTTGTTGGTTTAAATTTTGTGTTTGGCCCAATGCAGACTGAAATATTTCACATCAATATCTAGTTCTGGTAGAGGCAAATAGATTACTCAAAAGCATAGATGGGTCATGGCTGGAGGAATTAAACACATGCGTCTAACTTTGTCAGCCTCGGTCTGAAAATACTGTCCTGAGCTTTTTGTCTGACTGTCAAAATAGTTTCACAGGATCTGCACAAAGAACAACAAAATCAGTCCTCCTTGTATGTCATTCTAGTGCTGTAATTCAGTTGGAATCACAAAGTGAATGAATTCATTAGTAATTACATAATTCATATATGCAATGCATTTGCATGTTCCCCTCATAATTCATCAGTAATACAAGCAGATCTACTTTTACTTCCATTACATGTACTTATATTGTAATGTTACTTTCCGCTGCTAACATGTCTTTCCCTTCAAGGGACTTTCCAAATATGAATGTCTATATATATTACATTTCTATTCGGCATGTGGAAGGATAGACTCAGAAAAGGGCAGGTTGTTTTGTGAACTGACTAACAACGTTATGTAAATCAGTGACAGAAGTGGTTATCGCTTGTGCAGTTACCACTTCTCCTCCCACTTATCTATTACAGTCTAGTCTTTTTATAGAAAGACAGCCTATAGATAGTTGAGCTGAACAGCTGTATATTAAGATAGCTGCTCTAGTTGCCTGTCTCCTGAAAATAAGTTTTAGAAAATGTTTAAGGAGGTTGTAATAAGGTTGGGTTTCCTCAGCAGTGCCACCTCAATTTCATAATCCTAGAATTTTTCCTAAATTATATTCCTAGGCCATATTTGTATTGAGCAACACCAGAAATACCCTAAATTCTTAATTACCTCAGTTACAAAGTACCTGGTTCACATTCAAGTAGGATCCTAAAGAGCGTTCTCTGGAATACCCAATAGTAACCTTTAAGTAACTGCCTTAGGCAAGGGAGTTACGATGAGGTGGGAAAAGTTTCCAGCTCAGTAATCTTACTTACTCTTGTGATCGTATGGTTCCAAAGCAGTTTTGTGTCTAGCTTCCTGGAAGCCTAAGTGGATTAAGTTTCTAATACATCTTTTTCTGAAAAAGAAAACAGGTCCTGATCTGAATGATAAGAATATATATCTTTAGCTTCTGAAATAGTTGCATTCGCATTGTACGGTATGTTAGGTTTGAAAAAGTAGATTAGGATTTTAGTTATTGAACTTCAGTAGGATTTTAGTACTTAGCTCCCTTAACTTGTTTTAAAAAAATAATCACAATCATTATTTTGGTGGGACATCTCAGGTTTCAAAACCAGCAAAATGACAGGGCTTCTCCTAATACTCTGCTTCGGCGGCATGCAATGTGTTGCTGAGCATCAGAATTGACCCAGCCGGTCATGCATTGCAATGTCTTCTAAGCATGCCAACAACAACAGAAAGTGTCCAAGATGGTTGTATTGTGGGTAATAAAACCTACCAAAATGGCCTTTTAAATAATGTTGCCACAGTGTGTTTCTTTAACAGCATCAGTTAAAAGCCTTTTAAATTAACAAGCTATTATTTACTGAATTAGTGTTTTCCTGGCTCCAAAATCCTTTATTTTCCCCAAACACTATCCTGAATCAAAATGACATTCTGGCAGCATATGTATAGCTGTTCTACTAGCGTTGCAGTGACTCTGACTTGCATGTTTTTTCTACTGTTCTTTGTCATGAACATTTATCGATTATTATTTTTGCTTCCTATTTTTAATTTTAAATATTATACTGCATTTTTGAGAGAAATTTTTCTGCACAGCTCTTCCATCAGTTGCACTCACTTTAAGCTGTTGCAAGTGCATTAACTCAATAGAGTTGTTGCTGATTTGTACCAAGGAGCTGAGATCTGAATCCTATCTCTTCTGAATATAGCAGAACAGCTAAAGCTTTGAATCAAAGTTATTGACATAAAATGCTTGGAGTCCTGTTATCAAAGATATCTCCAGGAGGTTGGGTCAATTATCCCAGCAGGCAAAAACCTGGAAACCAACTTTTGAAGTTATAACCCCTTAAAAATAGAATTTTATCATGAAATTGCTGATACACCCTTAACGGTAGCTTTGTGAATGAGACACTTTAATTAAAATGTAATTTTATTGAAGGAACTAGCATTCCAATGATTAAACTTCTGCCCCTTTAAAATATAGCTTTCAGGGGTACTAGGCTAAATCATTTAATCTCCTAAAGCATCTCTATTGGAGCTCCCTCGTGGGATACGCCATTAGTCATTCTCTCTCACAAGCTTCCATGTTACAAGCAAGACTTAAAGTATTAAGCGAGCAATGAGTTTGGTCCTTTATTTAATCTGTTAGACTCCATTCTTATCCCATTAGATTATTCCAGAAAAAAAGTAGTACCAGAATCACAGTAGCCCATCCCACCTTCGCTCTTGTCGGTTGCTCCCTGGTTGCCTGCCACAGGACACAAAGTTTGACCAGAACCTGAAGTAGAAATACAGTCCTTGTGCCACTGCAGGATACAGATTAAGCTCTCACTAATATCCCTGTGGACTGCTCTAATTTGACAGCTTCAGTTCCATCCATTTCCAGACCCAAATGAGAAGCATCTTCTGGGTTTTCAAATCATTTGACAGACTTATCCACTCTACTTTCCCAAAACGCATCTGGTCACTCCCCATTTGAGGTGCATTAATCTGTATTTGAATTAATGTGTAAAAGGTATGGCAGTCCGGTACCTTAAGGTTATCACTGACCCCTTGAAATTTTACACTGCCTGTGGAAATAAAAATGAGAACTCAGTTCTGAGAGCAAAAGCTGCTGCTGCTCAAACTAAAGGAGGATCTCCCTGCACCATCAGAAGCAGGTGAAGTACACATGAGCCATTTTGATGCTTCACAGTTATAGAGCGGTGTCACCCATTTCCCTGGCTTGTTTGGCCAGGAGTGTAGTGACAGATGTTAGGTGACAGCAAGTTAAACTGACGTTCTGGTTTATTTGTAGAGCAAAGTCAAGTCAAGACGGGTTACAGCAGTACGAGTGTCTCTCGCAATGTCTTCCCAGTTTATTTTAACCCTCCAAAGCAAGAATGATATTTAGTGTCTTACTGACAGCATTAACATGACACAGATGTGTTTAGAGAGGAATGGATTGACAGTAAGTTCTTATTTACAGAAATCTGCATAAAGTGACTAGGTTGTCAAAGCGAGCTTCTCAATTTTGTGAACTTAGGGCTTAAGCTTGTGAACATAGGACCCAGAACTGATTTCATTATAAAGCCAGTACCTGCCAAATGGCATCAAAGCATCACAGCTCTTTAACTGTTGTATTCCAAATATTGCTGTGAGGTAAAACTGTAGGTAGGTTTGGACTTCTTGGCACACGTTTTTTGGATGTGTAATGCTGTTTCTCCCATGACAGTTATATCAAGTATTTGGTTGTTTATCATGAGCAGGAGAATTCAAAGCAAAGATGATGAGTAAGAAATGTAAGAATATGTACTTGTTAGAATGTGCTTGGAGAAGGAAAAACATCCAGAGATGATGGCTATAAAGAAAAAATCTGCCTGCTATGGGCAGTGACCCCCATTATTATGATGTAGAATCAAGGCCTCGGTGTGTCAAATCCACCTCAGCAGAGTGTAACTCTGTGCTTGTTAAAGGATGCAAGAGATAGTTGTAAGCATTATAGACCTTATTCCTGGGAAATCATACACCTGTGCCTGCCCAGAAGCACAGGTCTACTTGTAACGTGTTTTGCAGTTTGGGGCTCTCAGGCCAAATTTATCCTACAAGGGTTTTTCTGCATAGCTATGTCAGCTTGGAGTGTAAAAAATTAACACATCTCTTAGCTGATATCACTGCACTAGCAACCCCTCTGGTTTAGATGCAGTTACGCTAATAGTTGAGAACATGTGTTGGCTTACCTTACGTTATTTGGGGAGATGGTATATAACTACACTGGCCAAGCTCCTCTTGGCAGATGCTTCATCTGTGATAGGGAAATCTGTAGACATATTGCAGAATAGCAATAATAAGAGACTTTGGTAGGAGGATAAGGCTTTGGCTTGCGTGATCGTGTTCTTATAACCAGACAGTAATTTCTATATCAAATATATGTAACCAGGTAAAAATAATAAATAAAGTTTACTTGCTGAAAAACTCCGTATGAAATGTATTATCAGTAATAATCCTAAGTGCCCAGTACTGCCATATACACACACCTCCTAGGCAGGAGTCTTGCATTCAGATTTAGCTCCTTTCTATTCATCATATTCAGAAATACTTGATACATCTCTGTGTGATCCTTCATTTCTGTTCCCTCATATAGACCAGTGAACACTTGGCAGCATTAGAGATGAGATACCACATAGTTACTTATTTCTTCGTACATAACATTATTCAGTAAAGCAGTATACGGGACTGTACTTGGCCGCTTCCTTACAGAAGAAGGGATGAAGATTGTAGTCACAAGAATAAGAGAAAATATGCCAAAGAGGGGGACCGGTGAAACTTTTTTACACGGGCTTATTTCAGATGGCTGGGAAATGGTCTTGACTCTAAGAAAACAAGATGACAGTAAATGGAGGAATCCCTGCACATGCCATAAATTGAGAAGATGTGCTACTTAGCAAAGAATGAAAGCTGTAAACGGCAGTGGAGGGCAAAAGTTAATTAGGCTACTGTGCTGCTGTTAGTGAGTGGAAAGTAGCCACAACCAGAAACAAGATGGCTGCTCAGCAGTGCCCTAATACAGCCAAAAGATCATATCCTTAGCTCTGCAAGGGCTTATGGGTTAGAGGGAAATCATACACAGATGACTAATTTTTTTATGGTTCACAGCCGATCAAAGTGAAATTCAGCAGCTGTTCAGGACAAGTGACCACTCTAACGGCTGTAATATAACCTGCTAAATAGAGAGGGAATTGCATGAGAGCAAGAGGTTAGCTGTGATTATCGGCAGGTGAGTGCTTTATTGAAGTTGAAAGACCATTAACATTGATGGAGTAATTATTTCAACTTGAAAGTAATTACCTTGATGGGTGATAACTTCTCCAGTGTTCCCAGATTTGATTGGACCAAACAATTGTGAACTCTTGAAGCCTAGAAAAATATTACAACAATACCGCAATGTTTAAATTACTGAAACCACTGTTAGAGTACTTTAATTATGCCTAACAGTGAAAAGATTTTAACTTACAACAACTGGTGACCTCTCATGTATAGAGACATTTGCTTTCTAATTCCAATGAAATGACCCACACCTACTATGTGTGTGCTGTATGTGATGGGTTTGCAAATGAATCATTTGATTTAAATGCAGTTTTTAAGATTCAAAGCCTCGTTAGCACAGTTTCAGGAAGGGCTTGTACTGGAATTGCTGTAATTGTTTTATTTGCCAGGAAAGCCCAATAATATAAAGCGTTTCCCGTGTTTTAATCTCTAGACCTGTTAAGCTTACACAGGATGAATACAGGACAAGTGCTCGTTCACATTGAAGATTTCTAAAAAAAAAACCTGTGTGAGGCAATCTGTGTCTCACAGATTCTGTTGTTTCCATGCTGCTGCAGAATATGCTGGATTTGGCACTACAGCTCTGTTTAAATAAGCATTTGGATTGGCACTACGATGCCCCTCCAGAAAGTGATTAAGTGCTTCAGTAAGCCCCACCTATCAAGACAGACATGTAGAATTGCCTAATTAGAGCAGAAAGGATGAAATGGATTGTTGCACGACTTTGATGATTTTGAAGTGCCGTGGTAACCGAACTGGATGAGAATGGTGCGAGAGAAAGAGAGAGGGTTCGGCCTTTCTATTTGTACCATCCTTGCTGTAACCAAGGCCACTTCAGTGTCTCGTGGACGCTTTTGGCAGCTGCAGAACATAGCTTTAGACCCTGCTGGAGCTCTGCCAAGAGGGAAAGAATCCTTGTGAGTTAGGATGCGGGGTAGCAGAGAAAGGTTTATCTGGTGTCTGTGTGGTCTTAATATGTTGTCAGGCAACTGCTGATTTGAATTAGTGAAGGTTACAGCAAAGGAGTTTATCTCATTGCATTTTTTCTTGAATATTTTCTCCCTAATTCAGTGTGCGACATGAAGTTAACTTAACTTCTCCTTTCAGTAGATTTTTGAACCAGAAGTAAAAATGCTGATAGGGTTACGTCTGACCACACCTTATCACACACTCTAGATTGACTGGACCAGACTGCCCGGATCAATAGGTAAATTTTATTCTCACAACTTGCATTTCATTGTGAGAATAAGTTTAAGCTAATCAGGCACTATACAAAAAAAAAAAGTTGACAGGATATTTTCTAATTTGTAAAGACAAAATAAACAAAACAGAAACTCCCACAAACCTTCAACTTATTAAGTATAATTTGATATGAAGATATAATATGAGGGATGTTCTTCCCTTTGTGCCATGTTGTGTGTGACTGCCCTAAATCTGCTTTAAAAAGAAGTTTTTGGTAAGCTACAGATGCTTTTTCATATATAAGTAGGAAATAAAAATGGAGAAGGAGGAGGCGGAAATTTGTTGCATAATATGTACAGCTGTTTTTCAAATTAGATATCTGTTTAAAAATGCTTAATTGGATTTGACTAGATTTTAATTCACATTTAACCAACATTCTTAAGTGGATGTATCAGGCAATGCCAAGATAATGCTGTCTGTTGGTAAAGTCATAGGGCAGCTTCCTAAAATCCCCAGGGTCGTGCCCAAAAGCTACAGATACAGGAATTCTTCAGCTGATAATTATAAAGGCCACTCTCCACCCCGCCCTCCTATCCCCCTGCCCCACTCCCCTCCACAGATAAGGTCTTTTATTGAAATTGGCTGAGAAGTGTTATGTCATATGGAATTTTAATAAGCAATGGGTAATCTTAATAAACAGAGAATCCTACCTCTTTTTAAAAAAAGGAAGAGCAAGCCATACGACTCATGGGAATTGGTAATATAACATAAAGCCCCCGTACCACTGGGGACTCCATTTGAATCTAATCCAGGTCTACAGTCACCAAAGTCATTCTCATCAAACAGCCGTGGGGTGTCCTACGCAAGATAAGTTTAGTATTCTCAGCTGACCTCCTGTCCTTTCTCTTTACTGCTCCCTTTTGAATCCATTCCCATCACTCAGCTTCACAGCCTCATTCAAGCTCATCTCCCCTATGCTTGTTGCAGTTTCCCATTTTCTGCCTGCCAAGTGACCTCTCTCTCATCTCCTTTCCGACTTCACAAAAAGCGCTGGAACGCATGTATAATCTTGCCACACTTTTCTTTAGGGGGCGAGACCCTAATTCCTGCGCAGTGCTAAAGCATGAGTTTATCAACAGAAAGCTCTTTGGGAGTGGGAATGGGTGTCTGTCTGTTAATTTACAGCACTATATAAATATTATTTTTGAGACTATAATAGCAATTATGGTGAATAGGGGCCAGATGGCCTCTGTATCTAGAAAGCAGAATGGCACTGTATTTTTAATGGATTTAAATGTTACTTTTTGACAGGAAGCTAATATTAAAATCTCTGTTATAGGTGCCTGTCAGGTGAGTATGGTTCTGAGTTTTGGTTTTAGTTAAAGTAATTACTAATGTCATGCCTGGATACTTTTGCCCACTAAAGCCTTGTTCTGTGGTGGGGTCTTTGTTGTTGCCTGTTGTTTTTTTTTTTTTTAAGGATGGTTATTGATCTCTTGCTGAGCTGAGATTTCAGTTTTATGCCAGATAGTTTGATTAATGGGTTGGTTTCTGTAAGTGGACTGAATGGGGATAGGAAGCACAAGCCGCTCATGCCGCCAACCCTAACTCCGTCAAGACGCATAGCTCATTATGAAACAGTTATCAAGTATACATGAAAAATTAATTGGGCTCAGTTTGATTCTGAAAAGGATCAGCTTTCTACTTGGCGGTCCCCCCAATCTTTCCAGATGTTGCACGCTAGCCCCTCGAGAAGCAGCAAAGGGAGATGTATTAATACATTGTATTGATTAGATCAAGACCCCTGACAGTTATTTGTAGAGATACCATCTGGCTGCTGTTCGAATTCCTTCACCAAAAACAGGACGTGACATGTTATTAATCTCAACTCTCTAAGTATAGACAGTTGCCTTTTCTGCTAAACCGCATTTTACCATTCCGTAGGAGATGGAGGCAGACCTGAAGGGTGCTGAAATTAAGGTTATTACACAAATTGAGCCATATGGTCCAAATATTTCAGCAAGAAAATTGCCAGGCAATAAAAATTGCTCCTGCCTTCCTAATGGTGTAAATTACAGTTTAACCATGGCTCTAATGATGTCCTTCTGCCGCGCTTAACTACTGTTACATGAAGGACATTGTTTTAAAAATATAAAAAACAAGTAAATGCCAGCAGCGTGTTTTACAATCTGTTAGTGTGTCATTAAGAACACTGTCAGAATTACATAAACATAATGGCAGGCAACCTAGCATACAAAAGAACGAGTATGGAAATAGAAAGGGTCTTGAAAACTCCTTTAGCTCTGTAATGTCAAGAGCCCTTTCCCTTCTGGAACTTTTCCAGTATGGGAAAACGTGGCTGCTTATTTATTCCAGTTCTCACACAGGCTGTGATGGAGATTTAAAAACAGGAAAAAAAATACTGAATATTCTGATGCGTTTTGAACAGGTGACAATGGAGGGGTATAAATTTACTATCACATTATACTGTAACTATATATAAAGTTAACTGGGTGTGAAAAAGGAATCCAAAATGTGACTCTCTTTTTGAACTGAAGCATTGTTTTTATTTTTTTGGATCATAATGGGACTTTGTTGTTTTTCAGACTGTTTGGGGTATTGCAGAAATGGTTTCAAAGCTCAAAAGCTCTGTGAATTTTACTAACAGAGTTAGCAATCCTAAAAATTTATTAAAAATAGCTGTAAGTTATTTGTTATTAAAAAGAGATGAAAGTAGTTATCCAGTCAGCAGATGCATTACTGAGATTCTGGTGATTCATCATACAATGTGTAAATTAAATTGTAAATAAATAAAGTGAATAATTAGCCAATGAGATTCAATTTCAAAAACACTCATCCAACTATTCAGTTCATAAAGGAAAAAATCTGAGATGGCCATGGAAAGAGGAAGAATCACTTAAGTTTATGATAAATGCTATTTGGAATATTGAGTTTGAGCACTTCTGCTTTAAACCATGTGCAGATTTTAATAGTTCGTATATGCCAGACCTTTGGATAAAATAACCTAGCACAGCCATGTTACCAGCTTGGGATCTGGCGGACTGGGTACACATCAGTGCGCACATCAGGGGAGGTACACTTGGAGCAATCTGCACCAGTTTTGTAGAACTGGCTGCTGGAAACCAAAGGGTCCTGCACCCCTCTCTGCCTTGGACTGCATTGCTGTGGGTCTGCCGAGCAGGCAGAGCTGTTGTTTCCCCTGCCCATGCAGCTTTGAAGACAGACACTTCCACACCCTTGCAAGGGCACCCAGTTCCTGTTGGATCTTCATGCTGGTTGAAATGCGTTTTGACAATGTTGAAAACGCAGCTGGGGGGTGTCGAAGAGATGAATGGAAGAAGGGAGATTGAGAGTTAGCTGACTGGGTTGGCTGGTCGGTGAATGAGCTGACAAGGCAGCTCTTGCATTTGTCTTCATACCTAGCACAGTTTCTGAATTGTGTGAAGGTCTCATTTGTGTGTGAAACAGGGAAAAGATGACAGGGGACTTTTACTTCTGACAAATTTAAATTGAGCCCAAACCAGGCAGTTAATCAGATTCAATAAAGTTCAAAACAGTCTTTCTATCTGTCCTTCTTGCTTCTGAGTACCAATACGATCACAAATCATTTGTGATAGTGAATGGAGTTAAATCCATCTGGCAGGCGGTCACAAGTGGTGTTCCCCAGGGCTCAGTATTGGGGCTGGTTCTGTTTAGTATCTTTATCAACGACCTGGATGAGGGGATCGAATGCGCCCTCAGTAGTTTGCAGGTTACACCACGTTAGGTGGGAGTCTTGACCTGCTTGAGGGTAGGATGGTCCTACAGAGGAATCTGGACAGGCTGGATCAATGGGACAAGGTCAATGGTGTGAAGTTCAACAAGGCCAAGCACTGGGTCCTGCACTTGGGTCACAACAACCCCACGCAATGCTACGGGCTTGGGTAAGAGTGGCTGGAAAGCTGCCTGGCAGAAAAGGACCTGGGGGTGTTTGTTGACAGTCGGCTGCCTATGAGCCAGCAGTGTGCCCAGGTGGCCAAGAAGGCCAACAGCATCCTGGCCTTTATTAGAAGTAGTGCAGCCATCAGGACTAGGGAAGTGGTCATCCCCCTGTACTTGGCACTGGTGAGGCCCCACCACGAATACTGTATTCAGTTTTGGGCTCCTCACTACAAGAAAGACACTGAGGTGCTGGAGTGTGTCCAGACAAAGGCAACGAAGCTGGTGAAGGTCCTAGGGAGCACGTCTTATGAAGAGCAGCAGAGGGAACTGGGGTTGTATAACCTGGCGAAAAGGAGGCTGAGGGGAGATCTTATGGCTCTCTACAACTAACTGAGAGGAGGTTGTAGAGAACTGGGGTTCGATCTCTTCTCCAAAGTAACAAGCAATAGGACGAGAGGAAATGGCCTCAAGTTGTACCAGGGGAGGTTTAGATTGGATATCAGGAAAAATTTCTTCACCGAAAGGGTCATCAAACATTGGAACAGTCTGCCTAGGGAAGTGGTGGAATCGCCATCCCTGGATCTATTTAGAAGATGGGTAGTTGTAGTGCTGAGGGACATGATCTAGTGGTGGCTTTGGCAGTGTTAGGTTTACATTTGCACTCGATGATCTTCCAACCTAGGTCATGCTATGATTCTATAAATGAAATTGTCAAAATATAAGTATCTCGTGGTTGGTAGGTTTGTTTCCAAAGAAACTGAAGGCAGAAAGTGGTAGACTTGTTAAGATGGTAGTCGGAAAACTTCCTATGCACAATGTTTGGGGGTAGTTTGCACACATGTAATCTCTATTAGGAGGAAACAAAGTCTAATTTATGAGTTTATCCCATCACAAACTATGAGTATTTCCATCAGCACCTTGAACTTTTTATCTGACCAAAGTTACAGAAATGCATGGCAAATGGGATCTGGGAACATCTAAGTGTATTGCACTCTACTCACATGCACCCATAATGGATGGATTTTATTGTTTAACTGTACAAGATGTATTATATTTTTAAGTATGTTTCTTTAGCATTCATCAAATAAAATCTTTGCAGTCTTTAAAGAAAGAGAAAGGTTAGTACAGGTGTCCCTCCACCAGCATCTGACAGGCTGGAAGATTTGGAAAGGATATGCTCATTGAACTGCTTTATGAGTGCCAAGAAAAATGATGAGCATGGAGAGAAGGTTTCTACCCATGAAGAGGAGGGCTTGCTGGAAGAACCCCTGCCAAAGTTGCTACCAGATTCAGATGATTTTTTCTCACCTTATTAGCAGGTGCCATGTTACAGCCTTTAGGGCATCAAACATCATCTGTTACACCTCTGGCAATTGCAGGCTTCTTTACTCTCTCCACCAAAACTGTGGAAACTGCTTCTTCCTCCCTTTCTTTCCCTTCACAAGCCTTCCTTTCTGAGAGCATATGATGAGTGATATAGGGAGCAGGAATTAATTCCCACCCTGAGGGTCCAGTAGACAATAACTTTCGTATTTTTCAGATTTTTGTTAGGAACTTGTTCCTATTTCCGAATATTCTGTGGGTCCTGCAGTCCTTGCAACAGGCAGGACTCTGCTTCAGTCAGGTAATGTCCTTTATAGGTCTTATATTACTGAAGGCTGTGTAGTTATGCAGGCAAAGCCTTAGGAGACAAACACACACATGTCCACTTCAGACCACTTATGACTGGTGAAAGAGCAGCAGCTGGACCTCCAGGACAATATCCTTCTCTAAGCTCTCTGACTTTGCAGCTGTAGGATGTCTTTTTAAAATTAATCCGTGGCTGCTTCACCTTCCTTCTTTATGTAGCACATCTGTCTTCTAAACACTTTTGTGCCCACACCACCCTAGCATAGAGATGATGTTACTGCTGTGGTATGGTCCCCCTGAATGAGACCCCTGGAGTGTGTGTTGTCTGTGTGCCAAAAGGACTCTGAGTCGTCGTATATTCACAACAGGAAGATGAACAGAGGTCCCAGTATCTATTTAACCTACCGGGCCATATCACAAATCATTACTCATTTTGCTTCTGAATTTTGCTGCAGGTATTTTTCCGAGTCCGTTTCCTGCAGGTTTGAATGCACCAATTCTTTTTTTCTATCCAGAGCAGAGTTCCTAGCTTGAGCCAAATCCGCCATGCAGTGTGGAGATGCTACTGAGCGGCTGCAAAAATGCACCAGGTTTTCAATTGTCCCACAGAATGAGAATTCCAAATGCAGATTTAATATAGCAAGAGAGTGAGGGAAGTGAACTCCTTGTAGTGACAAATTTTCTGTGTTTTTAGTATAAGGAAAACTTTGTTCTGTACAAACAAAATGAATGAAACTTTGCAGAGCTCTTAGATTTCAACAGGCTTTAAAAAAGAATTAATGAAAAGTCTGGAAGACATCTTTTCCCAGATGAAGTGGAGTATTACTCTTGTCATTATGATATCATAAAATTATTTTTTATTGTTTTCTCTTCAGGGGTTCAAGACAGATGATAATTTAGATTTTCTCTATTGCTAGTCTATGCTAGAAAGGCTAAACCCATGATATACCAATAGATCATGAGATTTATGCTATAGTTGTAGCTTAAGACAGTGACATATTTAAGTTCTGTGTTTAATGTTACTGGAAAGTTCTGACCTAAAAAGACTGAATAGAGACCCTGAGAGCAAATGAGAAGAAAAACATCACCTTTTCCACCAGGTAACACAGGTTTGATCTCTAGTTGCTTTGATGTCAAATGCAGTGCCCTCTTTGAGGATAAATAGAGCTGAGAACATATGACTTTTAAAATAGGACATTTCTGAGAAAAATTTGCAATAGGTCTTTAGCATACTGCATTTTTTTTCATCTTTCTGATCCTGCTTAGAAGCATCCCAACACTCTCAATTGCTTTAACAAACCTCTGTAATGATATTTAGTTTGAGGGTGTTAACGGAAATTTTAAACCAAACTGACTTGCATAACATCATCTCAGACTGCAGATTATTGCCAACATGTCGACCTATGCATGGAAATCAGGAGTCAGGGATGTTTACTTCAACATTATGGGTTGGCTAAACCAAATCCCTGTTCTGGTTGAATGCCATCTACACACACCATTTAGTTCTGTTCTTCTACTCATGAAGACCCTGATCCAGGATCCTTGAAAAGGCAAAAGGAAGCTTCATTTGATTTTTGAAGTGTTTTGAAACAGCTGCAATTTAACTTCTGAAGCTATAAATAGCTTTCTGTTTTGTCTAAAGAAAAAAAGAAAGAGTCCACCTGTATGGTCTGTTGCTGTGTGCTGATTGAAAATGTTGTCACTGGCTTATTGGCTCTTTCAGTCTGAATGAATTTCCAGCAAAATTCACAGCTCTGAATTCCAAAAACTTACTTTAGATGGCCAACATAGGCTAGTCTGTCTAATCTGACTTGAGAGAGAGTGAGGCTTCTCTGACAAGCTATTCAAAACAGAAGTTAAACATAAACATCTGACTTCCCCATTGGAGGAACCTTCCTTCCTCTGCACAGTGTACAGAGAATAACTGAGGATGCTGGCTACACACGTTTTGTGTCAGAAAGTAGGAGCTCTGACTGTTTCCCATAGTGCCTATCCTCATCTTTGAGCACTTGGATACATTTACAAGTCTGGCCTAAAATGACTAGACTGTAGTAATTTCTTGTTGGATTGCTCATTTATAACATGCATACATGCAGCTAATCAATAGATGAGACAGTGAAACTAGTGAATTTTCAAGTTAATATGCTGGACTCAATGTGCTGTAAAGACATTTTGAATTCTGAAATCAGGACAATTTGTTCTGTACTAAGCTTAACTATATATATACCTGTTGATTTGTTGATCTGTTTTAATTCCCAAGTAACTTAAATATCTAAGGAAAATACAGAGTCTGAACTCAACTTGTTATGCTTAGTTTGCAAGCAATATTTCAGTCTTTACATCTTTCATCTCTTCCCTAACTACTGCATCTTGCTAGCGCAAGTCACAAGCACCTCAGACTTTCTTCTCTTTTGGCAAGACCTTTGCACCGAGAAGCCTAAGCCACGCTAGAAAGGACTAATGAATGTGTAACCGCACGATTAAAGATTCTGTTTTGTTTATGCATTAACGTTCAAAAGTGAAGCTAGCTAGCTGCTTTTCCTGTTCACACTGGAGCACATTTAGCTGTCTACTTTTCTGTGTATGTATATGAATTTAGTGTTGATCTGACAGCACAGAAAATGGGAACGGGCAGGCGGCAGACACAGCTTCGTATGCTGTGTCAAGGTGAGTTTCTTCCCAACAGTGTGCCTTAAGAGGCTTAAGCTAGAGGGAATTGTAGCCGTATGATCCTAGGTGGATTTGGAAGTTCATCCATCCACTGGGTTCACTTGGTTTCAAGATACTAAACCTGCAAATCGCTTCTCTCCCAGTTGTTCTACCACGGTCTATAACCACTTGGTCTTCTTGTCTTCTTTTTAACCCTTTTCTTGGCGTGGAGTTGATTCTAAGTCTTCATATAGCAAGTCATACCTGCTAAGTGACACAACAATATATAATGTAACCTTAATTGGACCTCACTATTTTCATCAACAGTGCTGTCCATAGCAGCTGCAATGAGAAAACAAGATTTTTGTTCCTCTTATCATCATGTGACACAGGGGCTTTTCAGGCTACTTGTTGAGACTTTCTGGTAGCTTATATGACCAGTAGGGCCAGGGATCCCCTGTAGCAATCCCCTACTCCAAACCTGGGGGAACGTTCTGGAAGGAAGGTGTCAGATCTCTGCTAAACTTGGCAGTATTTTGATGGGAAGCTGTGCTTTCCTGAGGAATATGTCCCTGAAGTGTGCAATTAAATATATGTCTAATCAATACCACCTGCTAATATTCAGAAGATAGGCTGAACTTTCTTCCAGCTAGAGAAGAGGGAGAGGACATCCCCACCCGCATAAGCAGCGTGCTTCTGCCTTCTGCTAAGAGTGACTGCTCTGTACAAAAAGGTGTGGAGCAAATCTCTTTTTCCTGGCATGGGTTGGCATAGCTGGACTGCACCTTTCCCAAACCGCTACCTGCACACTTTCATTTACTTTCAGCCTGACTCTATTTGGAGAGCAGGTATTTTTGTGTAGGAATTGTAAAGCATTAAGGGAAGAAATTAAATACCCGTTGAAGAAAAGCCTTTCAAGAGATAGCGGTTTGTATACTTTTTGGCCCCTCGTTTTTTAAAATACCCAGTTCATTTTCAAGGTGAGATTTTAAGTTCAGCCACATATTCAGACTAAACTTTGGCCTTTACGTTGTAGCTCCCAGTAAACTGTTTATGCTTACATTTTAATATCTCTCCGAAGCAATTACATAGGTAGTGGGCAAAGTTTGAATGGAAAGCTAAGACTGTTCAGTACAGGGTAGAGAAAAAAGAATATAACAGTAGGAAGTAAAAACCTTTTAGTCTCCTTTAAAATGTTGCTTTTATTTTCCATTGTGTTGGCAGAAAGCAGGGATTTAAAGCTGTGAATTGCCTTGAGGCTGTGTTATTTTCCTCTACTTAGCAGCAGTTAAAACTGCTCTCTTTTGCATGTGTTGGGTGAGAGAGACAAGGACTCAGAATGACTGAGAAAGGGGAATAACATAAGCTTGCATTTAACAATAATATGACACATCTATTGTACCTGTGTAAAATGGGATCTAAAACAATAGCAATAGTTTCCTGAAGCTGCATACAATAACACATGGGGATATCCTGAGACTTAATTAATTAATGTTTGTAACATGATGTGAGATCCTATGATGAAAAGTCATATATAACTGCAAAGTCTTAATTTTATGGAGCACAACTGACATTCAGTGGCATTTTCAAGGAAACCAATGTGGGACTTCACCTGCAATCTATGCTAAAATTCAGATTGTCCTTGTACAAGTCCCTGTAAAGATTTTCTTCAAACTTTTTTTTCTCTTGTCATTTATTTTTCCTCATTATGGCTGTTAAGCTGTGCAATGGCAAAAACTGAAAATAATGCTTTTATAGGGGTAAAATAAGGGGTGTCCCCCTCTCTGTTTTCCATTCGCCAAACCCACAGCCAAGCTGTCTTTTTTGAATTTTACAGAAACTAGAAACCTTCAGATATTGTGCCCAGGTCATTTTGAGATCAGATGGGAGAAGTTTTACAGTGTTGAGAGCCACTTTTCTTCACAGCATCATATATGATGTAATTTGAAAAGAGATGAAGAAGGCAGCTTATGGTACAGATATATGTAGTCACAAATGTCACAGAGGAGCAGTGTGAAGGCTTGAAAAACAAAACTTCAAATGAAACCAAAAGCCAACACATTTGATAATGACAAGGGCATGTTCTTTCTACAACAAAGCAAAACTGCCACAAGATACCGTGAGTTGAGAAGTTCAACTCACGGTATCTTGTATGGTATCTCAATGGATAAATTATCCATTTTTATGAAAACAAAAGTATCCACAGTTTCATTACATTGGTTTAAAATTACAGAAGCCCTTCTGCAAAACACCTGCCACTTTGGACATTGCTAGAAAAAAAAAAAAAAGATTTGAGACTAAAAAGACACCGACTGCACTGATGTGACGGTCCAGATTTTGTTTCTTCTGACAAAAACATCTAACTTCATTCTGGCCATCAGCCAATATATCAAATGGAAAATACGGTTTATGGCATTAGGAAAAATATAAAATTACCCCCCTAATGCTCCACATTAAGGGATGTACTGCCCTACCATTTGCAGGCTTGAGCCCTTGGGCACTAGCTGCTGTTTTACAGCAGCAGCAGTGGTTTTTCTTTCTTTTGCCATGCCTACAGACAGCATAGAACAAATCCATGAGAGGAACACCACTCCTAAATGTTAATGAATAGTGGATGGAAAGTTACTGCTCAGCAGGAGCATGATGTGTGGTGCTTATTGTAAACATATTCCTGGAGTTCAGGCCTAGTTGTAAGGTAGGGATCCAAGCCCCAGCCAGAGTTTGCGTTCTCGCCTTTCCCAGCTTTTTAGCTTCCCTGAAGACACATTTCTATCCCAGATTATAAAGCTCCAGCTGAAGGATCATTCCCATTCCCCTTGTGACCAAGGCAGATTTAACAAATTACAAGTTCTGCAATGATCTGATGAGTTTATGCAGATTCCAGATTACGCAGTGTGTGGATCTGGAATATCACAAAAACCTCCCAGCTTGACCCTATAGAGCTTTAATACGATTCTGGATTTCATATACCATCAAGTCTTTGCTAATGTATCAGCTCTATCTTTTCTCACACCCGTCAGCTCCCCACAAAGCATACCCTACTCAGCTAAAGACCAGAACATGCAATATATGTACATTTTACTAAGGATGACACATAATTGTTTTTCAGTGGGGTTTCAGTATTTTATCTCATGCTTTATTGTATCTCAAATAAGTAGTAATAACATTTTTGCTTCAGATTCTGCCTATCTTATTTTGAAGAGAAACTTATTCTAGTTCTTTGTATCCAGAATGTTTATTGAAAGCAAAAAGTATCATTCAGGTTAAGTAAGGATGGGAGATTTGAACTTACCAAAATCAAAGTTTGGGGGAAACAGGCCCCTTAGGTATCTAGCTTATAAAAGAGCTGGTTCTTTCCTTCTCCATCACTTCCTCATGATAAGGAGTAATAAACATAATTAAAAGTGGGAAAATGTGGAGAGAAAAAAAAGACAGTGCAAAACTATGGTTTATTATACAGTAGGTCTTGTGAGTGTTGTTACAGATAAAATATTAATGTTAAGAAAACATGTCAACATCGTACTCTAGATGGTGTCTATAGTAGAATGTCATGTCATTGATATTTTGGTTTATTTGATTTACTTAGCCATGCAGAAAAATTTCTTTTTGGATTTCAGTCTTTCTTAGTTCAAATTAGGCAAATACAGATGCAAATACATTTTTTAGAAGGTGGCATTAAGCAATATTTGATGAATTTTAAATAAACAATCATGAAAAATGAGAAGGCAAGATTTTACTGAAGTAGCACGGAGAAGGCTACTGAAGTGCTGACTTT
This sequence comes from Chionis minor, assembly GCA_013398295.1. Taxonomy (NCBI): domain Eukaryota; kingdom Metazoa; phylum Chordata; class Aves; order Charadriiformes; family Chionidae; genus Chionis; species Chionis minor. The sequence goes on from VZSF01001826.1 coordinate 1,007,055, forward strand.
GCCCAAAGAGGTTTTTTTAAGGTTTTACCAGCAAAAGTGTGGTAGTGTTGGTGATTTAAAAGTGTGCTGCTAGCCAAAGGCCAACACAGTGACTGAATGCAGTTTGTTAAATGTGCTTGATTTCATTCTAATACGGAATGCACCCTAGTTTTCTTTGTGGTGCTTTGCTTTTAAGTCAAAGCTGGGGTTCAGATTCCTGGTGAGACCGCAGCAGGTCTCCAGGTCTGCCAGGAAAAAAAAAAAGTCTAAGTAAAAATAGGCACCAACTCCACGAGGCAGATTCAGCCACGTGCAATTCATAGTTCCTTACGTGCTCTGGCAGAAAGGAGGATAATGAACTGCAATGTAATATTTCTATATCGGGTATTAGTTGTTGCTGTTTGCAGAGCATTTAAGCTTAGATTGCAGCTGTTTCTAAAGGTTTCTCCCTGGTACAGTCCACAAGTCCATGTAGGAGTATTCACACAGGAAATTATTCAGTTACGTGCAGAGTGGAACAGGGTGTACAAATTAAGGGGGTTTTTGTTAAAAAAGCTGCTAGTGTGGTACTGTTAGGAATGGACAGGAACATAGAGTCACAGAGCATAGACGATTAGTGTTCTCTGATAATGATGGCAAAACTACCATTTGTTATAAAAAGAAATTACAAGAACATTCTTAAATTTGAGAAAAAAAGCATTGTTTGCCAGAAATCTCAAGGGAAGAATATTTTATTATCATGCAATTAAAGCTTATGTTTTAATAAAGAGGCCTTTTTATGTGCTGAGCTTTGTAACTTGAATCTATTCTAATATGTTTTTAAAATAAATTTCCTAAATTCATTTATAAAAAAGCAAGCTCAAGTAGAATGAATTCCTGAATGTCATTTGACAGCCACTGTAGAAGAAAATACTGCATTGATCCACTTCAGGGCTGGGAAAGAAAGAGTGCCTTTTCATCTCAACCAAAGACAATTTGGGAGAACATTTCCTGGGCAAAAAAAGTTTCCAAATTATTTTAGGTTTAATAAGGAAATGTCTGTTTTTACAAAGGTAAAGATTTTGTTTAAATGTTTATTAGTTTTCTTTCATAATACTTGGGGTTTTATATACCATAAAAATTATACCAAAGTGGTATATGTTACTGATATTGAAGGCCTGTTGAGTAGTAGCAAAGATAATAATGATTTTAGATTAAAAATACGTGTTGAAAGTCAATTTTAAAATTCTAAAATGAAATGCAAAGTTCTTAAAATGTAAAATTTTAAGAATTAAATTTGCCAAAAAATTGCTGAAAAAATCTAAAATTATCTTTTACACAAATTGGGAGGAAAATAAATAGTGCCACCTCAATTTTGGGGAAAAATGGAAAATCTCCTCATCTCTAAGAAAGATAACTTCTGGCAAAATGAGTAACACTTTGGATTCTGTTTGCCTAACCTTTAAGATTTTTCAGTACTACCATGGGAATAATTTGTATTCCAGTCCACACTGCTACAGGATTCTACTCATAGATTACTTGTATATCTGTAAGTTATATCCTTGTGAATTTGAGTATAAAGCTTTAGCAATAGAGTAGATTTTTTAAATGAAAAAGACGCAGCGTGCATGATATAAGCCTGAGAGGGAAGGCAACCCAAAGGACAGGTGAGGGGTTGCATATGAACGTGAACTCCGTGTAATATTTAGAGTGAAGGCAGGGGCTAAGAGGTAGACTGGGAAACAAGAGTGAACACCAGTGTCAAGGTGGAAGTGCTCCCAGTGCTTTGCCGAAAATAGCAAAGAAACTGGATTAGATGAGGAACTGGATAAGAGGATAATGACAAAGGTGAGGATAAACTAAGTATCTTAGTAAAACCCTGAGCATTCCCCGTCACTTCTGTCTCTTGTGGAGGAATCTGTTTGACTTCCTTGATGGAGAATTGGAAAACCGGCATTGGAGGATGGTTGGATTAACGTTCTTAATGCCAGCAAACTGTAGCTTTCTCCTCCCTTTCCAGGGAGAGTTCACCATCTCCGTCTCTGTATACAAGGGAATGTCATCCTGAATTACCTTCCCACCGTTTGTGTCTGTGGGTTGTGGAAGGACAGGTTTGGACTCCTGTACCACTACCATCTTAGCAGCTTGGTAGTGTCTGGTGCCACTGAGTTTAGTTAGAGACTCACGGAAAGAATGAGCTAACTTTTTAATCAGATATCAAAGATACCTGCCAAATGGGCATTACTGTACGAAGAGAAGATAGAGAGAAGAAACCAGAGCCTAACCTTAACATGACTGCTGACGACTTGCTGAGTTTTGATGATCACCCCAGCAGAAGGGACAGGCACTCAAGCTGCCTGTTGGGCAGCTCTTCAGTGGTTCAGAGATCTTCTGATGTATCTGTCACGTTTTGAACTCGTGCCCTGAGATCCGGGCAACCGGGTCAGCTGGCCTGCCTTGAAAAAAGAGGAAAAGCCCAGAGTGACACCACTGGGAAGTGCTGCTTCATCAGATCGATAGATTCAAAGATGACTAGGTTGTGTAGTTGTATGCAGTTTAAACATTTGTGCAGGGAGTCCACCCGTGCGGAGTATTATTGACAGCCACAGATCAATGCTAATTTTTGATCATTTTCAACCTACAAAGACCTCTTGACCCTCTTGCCACCTTAGGGGCACTTCTAGTAGTCAAAAGCAATCACAGGAGGCAGTGGAAAATCATCAGACCCGTGAAGGCTGCGCAGCCTTGCCCGTGCCCGGGAGGAGGACCAAGAGGTAGCGAGGAAGGCAGGCCCCTTGCATTATGGATGCCGCTGCCTTTGAACGGCATGAAAGACTATGCTAATTTGCTTCCAGACTTTAAGTGACTTCTGTGCTCATGAATTAAAAAATAAACAAACAAAAAAGGCAATCTGAAGCAAATCTCGGCAGATACATTATTCATGATTTGTGTTCTCTCTTTTTATGTTTTGAAAAATGTGTTAAAACAAGGTTTTATTTTAAATAACTTTTATCCTAATTTACACTTAGAAGAGTGGAATTAGCCAAGGAGTGTATTTGTCACCGCTAACAGCTCGTGTTGCGGCTGGCAGCGCATGAAGCATTTTGGACAGCAAAACCAAAGGGGCAGCGCTGCCCGTGCCGCGCCAGGGAAGGGGACGGGGCTGCCAAAAGCAAGGGCCATGTCAAAGGTTGGGCTCTGTGCTGGAGGGTGGGGGTCAGGTCACGGTGGCTCGTCACAGTTTGCCTCAGGTGCCCGTTTCTGTAGTGTTTACATGGAAAGGACGGGCCTTATAGGAGGAATGTGAGACCGCGCGCACCTAAATGTTTGCTGGCTTATTCGTAATGACTGCCAGAGTGAGAACACGTTGCAGCAGGAGACAGAGAAAGGAGGGCATGGGCTTGTAGTCCATTGGATTTCATGGTCAGTCAGTCTACGAACATCTTAATGTGCGCATTAAAATTTTATTTTGTTGGTTTACTTTTAATGGCGAATGAAATCTGGCCTGTTAGCACTGTGTAAACATGGGATATACGAGTTCATGGCTTTGCAGACAAAGACTGGGAGAATATTCCAGGCAGTGATTTTGATCCTGCGCCTGTTTAAGGCTGTGTTGTTGTCCGCTGAAGCCAAAGGTTACAATGCTCTCCTTTGCAAGGTGTGTTTTGCTATTTATATTTGATCATTCCAGCAGGACAGTATTTCTAGGCTGAAAATGCCACGGGAGGACATATAAGTAATTCTTAAAATGAATCACTGGGATTGCCATCCGTCCTCTTTTCAGCATCAGCCTTGAGCCGAGCAAATTCACAAATGGCAATGGCAGCAGGGCAGGGGGAGAAAATGTGGCTCCATATTCTGGGAGTACGTCCCCTGAGCTTACTTCAAAACCAAACAAAACAAAAATACATGTAAACCATTTGCTCCTCAAGAAGTATCTGTAGGAGCCAGGGATAAGAGTCATCCCTGGAAGGAACGGTTTAGCAGTCTCCAGAGAACATGATGAACTGCAGGCAAGGAAATCCCTCCATCCTGGTTTCATTTCAAAGTGTGGTGAGGATTGTAAATAATTAAATCTTGGGGTTTAGTGGGAAAACGGTAGAGGCTGATGAAACATACGCCAGTTTTCTGTTTAAAGAAAGAAATCAAGTGTTTTGTAGCATTGCTGTCACAAAAGCCCACGCTGAGGACGCAGCTGATTAGAAAGCAGAGCCATTACTTTTTGTATGGTGTTTGTAATGTGTTCATACCTTTCAAAAGCCGCTGTGTAGCAGTTCAGGAGCAGTAATTTAATGTTGTGTGCTCCCTTCCTCCCATCCCCGCCCCCGAAACAACGGAATGTAAATTTTAGGCTTTTAGAAGTTCTGTTTTGAAAACCTAATAGATAACTGTCCTCATAAAACCTATTAATACAGACTACATCCAATTGTAAAGCTAATTTTAATCATGTTTTGTGCCAACATAATTTCTGATGCCAGATTTTTATGCTAAGCATGAACTTCAATTTGAGCTCTGTTCTTTAACCTGCAGTTCATAATTTTGCGTTCGGCTGTATAGGGTTTTGGCTATGGCAGTTTGAACACTTCCACTTTCAAGGATCTAAGCCATAAATGTTTATTAAAAGAATCTATAATGAAATCAGTTTTGTTATTTTTTTAATGGCTGCCTTGAGTATGTTGGATGACTGAACGCACGTTGTTAATCATTAAGTACTCATGTTACAAAAAGTGTTTGATAGTATTGCCATCTAGGGGCTGAACTAAATTCTCCATACTGAAATAAACTGTAATTGAACAGGTGCTGCTATTGACAATATACATATGTTTTTGCTTTATAGCCCACATGCTTTCCATGTTTCTTACGACAAAAGATACCTCTAAATGTCCCACAGCAGCCAGAGCTTTTTTATATATAATCTGTTCGAGGTGATTGCTATTTGCATTTGAGCTTATGCTTTTTTGGCAGTGATGACTGGGAATTCCTAACAGAGAATTATACTTTTTTGCATTATTAATCTTGCTAGTGTTTGCCCTGTTTAACAGAAAAAGGAATCATTTATCAGAAAAGTATGTTTATAATCTGTACTTGTGGCATCTTCAGATTTAATATTCATAATGGTCATTCAAATGCTGTGCTATATTTATCTAAAAGACTAACTCATTGTTGTGAGGAAATAACTATTTAAATATTTATGATCTAACTTTTAATATTTAAAAAAAGAAATTAATATTTCTTTAAAATTTGTTTCTGAGTCTGATAGCTTAACAAATGTTTAAATATTAAACAATTGGAAGTGTTAGTATTTAACAACTTCATATGACTCACTGAAACAGGAAAATTGACTTCAGCTGTTTCTGCCACATGAAGGAAACTGAATTCCTGCACTCTCCTTCTTGAGATCTATAAAATTAATGCAAAAGCACAACTAAAAATGAGATTAAATATACCAGTGATCGGCTGAACTCCTTTCTTCCTCGTTCCTCTGATGAGACAAATCTGAACAGTCTCCTACTGAAACATGTTACTCTTGTTCTTTGTCAGCCACCTTGTCTTTTGTGGCTATTCAAAATAATACTACAGCTGTATCGCCTTCCTGCCTAGGTTGGAATTTGTGCCGAGGGTCGCTTTGCCTCATGTCCGAGCCGTTTCAGGTCTGTGCCAGATGCTGTTTGAGGTGAGCTGTAATGCCAGCGGTCCCTTCCGGCTGGGGCTGACGTCCCTCCGTCTGCATCCAGCCCTGTGCTAGGCTGTGGTCTGGCATGGTGGCAGGTCAGTCCCAGCCCTGGCAGAGTCCGGTGGGATTCACAGGCAGCCGTGCTTCTCCTAGCATCTTTCCACCAGGGCGAGGCAAGGGTCCAGCACCAGGGAGGGTCTAGCCCCCTTACTTGTGTCTCTGTCAGCAGTACAGCTGCTTCCTCCAACCTGGAGAAACAGGAAGAGTTCTGGTAAGGCAACGGGTTGCCCCACAATTGTCTTACCCCTGTGAAGAAGTCCCAAGTGACTTCTTTCCAAGCAGGAACATAGAAACCAGTTTATTCCCTCCCTCCCTCTCTCCCTCCCTCCCTCTCTTGCTCTTCCACCCCACCCCACCCCACCCCTCACTTTTAAGGGGTTTGTTTTCAGTGAGGAAATGAAACTGCAACTCTTGGAATCACTGTTGTCTAACCAGATGGCGATGCTCTAAGGAGGTAGAACAGGATGGCATGCCTATCGAATGTCACTTCTACACACAAGACGTGTAAGGGTTCTGTAGAGGCAGGCATCACTCGTATACCATGGGTTTTACATGTGCTTGAATCCTTTAGAGCACCAGGCACTCGGTCCTCACCGAGCAGAGGTTGAATGCATGCTGCACGAAATGCAAGTTGTTTGCTCGCTGAGGTTTGGACTGTGCAGGACCCTCCAGGAGTCAGCTCCAAAGGCTCTACCATAACAATATTTAAAGCCTAAGAGTTTCTTTTTGAGGTTCAGCTATGGAAACCCACCAAAAAATCCTGGTAACCAGATGGGGTATTCTGCGAAGCGGCCAGGAGCGACCCAGAGCTGAGACCTCATTTTCCAAGTGACATGAACCACAGATGCTGATTACTTTTTTAACTAACTCAAACATCTGTATTCTTGCTTCAGGGAACAAAGCATCAGGCTCATTTATTTGGATTGAAACCTTTCACAACATATCATATTCATGTCGTAGCTGTAAACAATGCCGGGCAGGTTTCAAGCCCCTGGACATCTGTGCGCACGTTGGAAGCTTCACCCAGTGGCCTGAGCAACTTCACTGTGGAAAAGAAAGAAAACGGCAGGGCTCTGCTGTTAAAATGGTCAGAGCCTTCCCAGCCCAATGGCGTCATTAAGGTAATCTTTATCTTGATACTTCACTTGATCAAAAAAGAGACAGGAAATGATGAATATCAAATTTAAGCTTTTTTTTTTTTTTTTTTCTGCAAAGCACTCAATCAAGTGCATTATACTTTAAAATAAGACACAAGTCCTATGTAAGCACCAGGCACTCTGTAAGCGCTCTCTGCTTATGGTTATATTCAAATGAGTATTAATATTCCTGTGCTACCCCAGGACTGTAAATATTCATTTATAGTGAACCGAATGTGTTTTTAGAAAACCTGGGTCTGAGAGAATGTTGTTCTGAAATTTGGAATTTCTTTTAGCACAGTGGTTTCAATTGAGGCAAACTTTTACCTGCAAGGTTTGCAACTAGAAGGGTTTATTTGGAGGTTTTTTCTTAAGTGATTTTCTCTAGAGTTAGTCTGCGAGAAGCTTTGTGCTAGCCCTTGAGAGCCTTGCAATGAAACTTGATAACAAACAAATATAATGAAAACTGTCAGTAAGTGATTTATTACTGCATCCAAAATGAAAAAAAAAAAACAAAACCCACATGAAAATTGGATCAAAACATTCCTTTTGTATCAATGATCTGTTTGTGTGGTGATTGTTACTAGTAAGGAAGTAAGTTTCTGAATCACTGGTTAATGGTCCCTACCCTTTTGTCCTTTTATCTTGGCTTCTGTTCTTCCCTCCCTCCCTCCTTCCCTCTTTCTTTCCCTCTTTCTCTCTCCCTTTCTCCCTTCCTCCCTTCCTTCCTTCCTTCCCTTCCCCAGACCTACAATATTTTCAGTGATGACAACCTGGAGTACAGTGGTTTGTCTCGCCAGTTCCTCTTCAGGCGCCTGGAGCCGTACACTCTCTATACCCTGGTGCTGGAGGCTTGCAACGCGGCGGGCTGCACCCGTTCTCCTCCCCAGCCCGTCCGAACAGATGAAGCACCCCCAGTGTCTCAGATGGCACCTGTAATCCAGGCAGTGAACGCTACCAATGTTGAACTGAGCTGGTTGCAGCCAATTAATCCAAATGGAAAAATAATTCGCTATGAAGTTATTCACAGATGCACAAAAGAAAATGCTGCAGGGTACAGAGCAACAACAGAAGATGAGAAAATTGTTTTCACAGAATATAACACCGAAAGTAATGCATTCATGTATAATGATAAAGGTTTACAGCCATGGACAAGGTATGAATATAAAATACGCACCTGGAATGCAGCAGGCTATGCTGACAGCTCCTGGACAGTGGCAAAGACTAGTCAAACTGCCCCAAAAGGTCTCGCTGCCCCCAGGTTATCCTTGGCGTCAGTTAACCCCCGCCAAGTGCTCATCTCCTGGGCCTCCCCGGCACAGCCCAATGGTATTCTTCAGTCATACAGGCTGCTGAAGAACGACGTTCTCTATCCTTTCAGCTTTGACGCTGCTACTTTCAGCTACACAGATGAAGACTTACTGCCCTATTCCACGTACAGCTATGCGATAGTTGCCTGTACGATGGGAGGCTGCTCTACCAGTGAACCAGCTACAATACAGACGCTGGAAGCAGCTCCTGCCTTAGTGGATCCACCGTCTCTGTGGGCTGTCAGTGCCACTCAAATCAATGCATCCTGGGCGCCTCCCCAAATACAAAATGGAGCTATCACCAAGTACATATTGAAATTAAACAATGAGGAGTATTATCGTGGCCAAAGGTTGCAAATGTTGGTTTCCAATCTACAGCCTTACACGCAGTATGATTTTGCATTGGTTGCCTGTACCGCGGGGGGCTGCACCTCTAGCATATCCCAGTCAGTGATGACCATGGAGGCTCCACCATTAAATATGGAGGCTCCCAGGCTGCTTGTCATGGGCTCGGAGTCAATTGAAATCACATGGAAACTTCCAGCTAACCCCAATGGTAAAATCACAAGCTACGAGCTAAGGAGGGACGGTGTACTTGTTTACTCAGGTCTGGAAACTCGGTATCTCGATTTCACCCTAATGCCAGGCATGGAGTACAGCTACGCTGTCACCGCAAATAACAGTCAAGGGAGCGTGACCAGCCCATCAGCTCAGATAAAAACCAACCCCTCTGCTCCATCTGGGATGTTGCCTCCTAGACTGCAGGCATGGTCCTCAAAGGAGATTTTGGTGGCCTGGGATCCTCCTATCAAAGTAAACGGTGACATTAGAAATTACACAATCTCGATCCACAAGCCTGCTGAAACAGGAAAGAAAGCTGTTGACTTCAATGCATCTCATGTTTCCTTTCTGAGGCGGTCGTACATAGTGGCAGAGCTCCAGCCCTACAGCAGGTAAGTCTGGAAGACCTTTTTTGTTGAGTAAATGCTGCAAGGTGGTTCAGTAGGCTGGCAGACAGCTCAGCCATCTCGTTTAAATAGATAGTCAGACCCATGGGGTTTTGCTTCTTAAAAAGCACATGATAAAACCAGGATTTTTTAAAAATTTATAGTAACACCAGCTATAGATCATCTTGATGAAGTGCATAGGGTTGACTTAGGTTGTTATTAATACAAGGGGTAATTCAGCACTCTGCTATAAACTCCAAAACCTGCAATCTTGTACTTGTGTATCTTTCACAAGATGCCTGCATTTGAGAATAAATAGGGCTTTAGTTTACAAAGTTTGGGGTGGGGAGACCAAAGACCTGTTAGCTAGCCCATTCACAGTGTAGCTGAATTGCATCAGGAGTATGTTGTCACCCTTGAGTTGAAAACAAGCGATTTGTGTTGAACGGAAAGCTAAAGCTAAGGTGAGGGTACCGGACTCTGCTACAGAAGGAGCATGCTTGACACTGAAGTGATATCTTCCCCACTAATTCTTGATTATTTACCTGACCTTTCCTTATATATTTGTGTACGCATAATTTGTGTGTGTTGCATGGTTGATAAGTCTGTCTACTATTTACATATAAATAATCTAAATCCAAAGAGAGAAAAGTAATAGAGTGAAGCTCTATAGCTCTCAAATGATATCCAAATTATCTCCTACAATGGATCATCATTTTGGTTCATATCATCAAAGTCAAAATGGTTTTGATCACTTGACTCGTGGATGTTAATTCTGCTCTGAAAAAAACAAAAAAAGAAAATCCAGAAGATAGCGTTCTTCCTTTTTTGCTTCTCAAGGTACAGCATATAATCGGTGTGTTGGCATAAAACGTTTTCACATTAAAAAATGCCAAAGACCAAGAGAAATTAAGAAATCCCCCAGGTCTGATGCACAGTCTATATTTGTAGTGTTTCAGTCACTTTGTTCCTGATTTGTCTTCCCAAAGGTATGAAGTACAGCTCCAAGCTTGCACAGAGCTGGGTTGTGCCTCCAGCGAGTGGGCATCAGTGCAGACGCTGGAGGCTCCCCCGGCGCTGCAGCCTGCCCCTCTCATAGAAATGCGGACAACAGCCGGGGGCTTCCAGTCGACTTCTTCCATCCTGTGGACCGGCCCACAGCAGCCAAATGGGAAGATTTTATACTATGAACTTTACAGAAGGCGAACGACTCAAGCCCACATAAACTTAGACCTCACACTTGTTTACAATGGTTCTTCAACCTCCTTCAAAGATGACAAGTTGCTGCCTTACACAGAATATGAATATCAGGTGGGAATTGAAGCCATTTAGCAGCTCTGATTACGATTTCAGTACACTTTGAGACCCTTACTTTACACTTACAACGAATATACACATCTCATTTCTAATGTTAATGGTATTGTGATACCTGATTGATTATTGTTACTGTATTTTAAATAGTTGAGAAACTGAAAATAATTTTGCAGAAGCAAGACATTCATTCAGCATTTGTTTTTCTTCAGTTTAATCCTAAGTGCCTCTGTTTCTTGTATGTTAAATGTTTGTGTACCCTCCAGAGGTTTTGTAAAGCTCTAATGTTATGTGAGTAGTGTGGAATTCTAGTTCTTAAAAGACAGCTTCATTTCATTAGTTTTTCTTTTTTTTTCCATCCTCCCCCAATCTATCATGAATTCATTTTTACTTGACGATCTTAAAGTAGTTTATATCAAGAGGGACTGGTGTTGTTTTCTCTTTAAATTAGGTGTTAGGATCACAAGAAGTTTTCACGAGCAATTCAAAAGCGAATTTGCTGTTGCTGGGTGGTGCTACTTCTCATGCACATAGCTATTTTTACTATTGTTTTTCTTATGAGGCTGAGGTAAAGCAAGGAGGCCAGTTCTGCCCTTCTTTCACCCTTATTGTTTTCTATGTCAAAGTTACAAGGTTTAACATCTTTTTTCTTTCTTTTTATGGTACAGTACTAGTGATAATGTAGGGCTTTACTTCATTTCAGCCTGTGAACTAAGAACTTCGCTATTTATAACCATCTGAAGTCTTTCCCAGGCTTTCATATGAGTTGGTGGAGTTTAGACCCTCAGCAAAAAAACAGCCTTGAATTGATTGTTTCTGAAAGTAAGTGGATGTATCATACCAGGATGAGGTTGATTTTTGAATGCGATGTTGTCTATGAATAGGCACACTTAATTGCCACCGAACAGGGTACCAATAAGCCTCACTACTGATTCGGTATGCTATATTTGTTCACATGATATGTCTTTAAGGTGAGTTTGTCAATGCTCAAAAGTCTTTAAAAGCTTTTTCCTAAAAAAATTTAAAAAAATAATAAAAGGTTCATTCCACCTCTTGAGCTCCTGCAAGGTGGTGGCAATCTTTCTTTTACAGGCTCAGTTGCTGTATATGGTCACAACATAATTCGAAGGGCTCTCAGCAGTCCATCCAGTCCAACTTCCTGCTCGAAGTAGGGTCAGATAAGATGCCAGGTGAGGCTGCCCAGGCCTTTATTCAGTTGCATCTTGAAAACCTCCAGGGAGGGAGATTATATAACCTCTCAGCACAGTCAGCTCTGCTGCTTGACTGTCCTCATTGTGAAAAAGCTTTTTTTGTTACATTCAGTCTGAACCTCTTTTGCTTGAACTTATACCTGTTTTCTCTGGTACCCTCCCACCACATACCATTGTGAGAAACCCGGAGCCACCTTCTTGTTAGCCTGTGGGCAGGTGCTGGGGGACTGCAATGATGTCCCTCCAAAGACATCTCTTCCCCAGGCTGAACAACACCCAGTCCCACAGCTTTGCCTTGTAGACCAAGTTCTCCAGCCTGCTGATTACCTTGGTGGCCCTCTGCTGAACTCACTCCAATTTATCAATATCTTTCTTGTATTCAGGGGCCAAAACAGAACAAATGCTAAGTAAAGGCATGTAATCACTTCCTTTAATTGTCTGGCTATGCTCTTGTTAAACAGCTCAAGATGCTGTTGGCCATGTTTGCTGCCAGATTACATTGCTGGCTCGTGTTCAGCTTTCTATCTACTAAGACCTCTAGGTCCTTTGCAGCAGAGGTGCTCCATAGCTGGTCAGTCCCTACCTTGTAATGCTGCAAGGAGTTACTCCTTCCCAGGAGCAAGACTTCACATTCATCTTGCTGAATTTCGTAAAGCTCCCAATGACCCATTCCTCTAGACCCTTCTGAATGTCAAACCTGTCCTTCAACATACCAACTGGTCCGTCTAGTTTGGTGTCATCTGCAAATTTGATGAGAGTGCACTGTACAGTTCAGGTCCTTTGGTAGCTCTGCTCCACTTCTACTGTTGTCTTCTTTTTGGTAGCCAGAAACCATGAAGAACTAGATCTAAGAAGTTGCTTTATCACATTAGTCTATCCAGCTGCTATATGTACATGTCTCATAGACTCACTGAGTCATGTAGGTTGGAAGGGACATCCAGAAGACCTCCAGGGAGGGAGATTATATAACCTCTCAGCACAGTCAGCTCTGCTGCTTGACTGTCCTCATTGTGAAAAAGCTTTTTTTGTTACATTCAGTCTGAACCTCTTTTGCTTGAACTTATACCTGTTTTCTCTGGTACCCTCCCACCACATACCATTGTGAGAAACCCGGAGCCACCTTCTTGTTAGCCTGTGGGCAGGTGCTGGGGGACTGCAATGATGTCCCTCCAAAGACATCTCTTCCCCAGGCTGAACAACACCCAGTCCCACAGCTTTGCCTTGTAGACCAAGTTCTCCAGCCTGCTGATTACCTTGGTGGCCCTCTGCTGAACTCACTCCAATTTATCAATATCTTTCTTGTATTCAGGGGCCAAAACAGAACAAATGCTAAGTAAAGGCATGTAATCACTTCCTTTAATTGTCTGGCTATGCTCTTGTTAAACAGCTCAAGATGCTGTTGGCCATGTTTGCTGCCAGATTACATTGCTGGCTCGTGTTCAGCTTTCTATCTACTAAGACCTCTAGGTCCTTTGCAGCAGAGGTGCTCCATAGCTGGTCAGTCCCTACCTTGTAATGCTGCAAGGAGTTACTCCTTCCCAGGAGCAAGACTTCACATTCATCTTGCTGAATTTCGTAAAGCTCCCAATGACCCATTCCTCTAGACCCTTCTGAATGTCAAACCTGTCCTTCAACATACCAACTGGTCCGTCTAGTTTGGTGTCATCTGCAAATTTGATGAGAGTGCACTGTACAGTTCAGGTCCTTTGGTAGCTCTGCTCCACTTCTACTGTTGTCTTCTTTTTGGTAGCCAGAAACCATGAAGAACTAGATCTAAGAAGTTGCTTTATCACATTAGTCTATCCAGCTGCTATATGTACATGTCTCATAGACTCACTGAGTCATGTAGGTTGGAAGGGACATCCAGAAGTCATCTAGCCCAACTCTCTGCTTGAAGCAGGTCCAGATAGAGTAGGCTGCTCAGGGCTGTGTCCAGTTGAGCTTGGGATCAAGTTCTCCATCCTTGCATCTCCAAGGACAGAGATTGTACAGCCTGTGAGAGCACCCTGTTCCAATTTCTGACTACACATCTCTTACTTTCTTTGCATATAATTCCCTTGTTTCAACTTCTGTCCCTTGCCTCTCGCTACATTATTGTAGGAGTCCTGCGGCCTGGAGAGAGGAGGACAGTGGTTTTCTTCATAAATCAGTTCCAGCAGCTCTTATTTGGGTTAGAAAATGATTCTGAAGGCACAACTATAAAACTATTGAAAAGAGAGCCTAGGATGCTAGAAAAGTGTAGTCACTGCAGTGTTCACAAAGCCTTTCTTCTCTGCCCGACAATCACAAACCTCTTTTTTTCTTTAGATGTTTCTGGATTAGTGGCATGTCTGTAAGCTAACAGCCAGTGTGAAAAGTGTGTTGGTTAGCTTTGTGCTGAAGAAAATGATGAGCACCTGGGAGATGACTGCTTCTTATTGCTGATTGCAGGTCCATGCCACTTGATTTCCTTCAGTTACATAATGATGTCTTCTTCAACCTAGTAGTACAGGAGATGCTACAATAATACTTTCCAAAGCAAAAATTATAATTGCTCAGAGCCTGAAAAATTATTGCATTTTAAATATACAAGGGTATATTTTCTATTTGTCACTTCTCTTGTGATGAGAGCTGTTAAACCTTTCCTGGAAACAGCATGCTTTAAGAGTGAACTGTTTGTATTTTAAGTCCTACTTAATTTACTTACTCCTCCACTTACTTAAGTTCTACAAATATTAAGGTTTCAAGTTGTTTCTCCCACATTTCCTTTAATGCCTGTGCAGGGCCCAACTCTTGGCCACAACAGTGTAAAGTCTGCTCTCCATGTGCTGTGGTTTCCTTATAGCAGAACTACTGTTAAACCAGATCTCCTTGCTACTTTAGACAGGATCTGTGAGGAATGTGAATTCACTTGCAGATGGGGCTGAGTAGATAGCAAGCAGTGTAGCAGATCCAAGCCCTACTTATTAGTTAGGAATTTTTCTTAGATAAAGAAAAACCTCCCAAGTTGGAAGCTGTAGACATTGTCTGTGGGATATTCTCATTTGCACCAACTTTCAGTTATCTCAGTCAGAAGCTGGTTTTGGGGAAATTGATATGACGGAGACTTTCTTGAGCCAAAGTTTTTAATGATCTGTCAGTGACGGATAACAAAGAAAGTGTCTTTACCACATTCCTGTGGTTTACTGTGCTGTGTTCAAGACTGCTTTTTATTTTGGTTCTACTCTGTAAATGGGCTTAGCTGTTGACTAGGACCCTAAATCAATTTTGGCTTTTTTCACTAGTGGCCATTTATTTCACCATGAGAGGTTTTTGCATGCACGTGTTTGTCTTCTGCTTATGTCACTTGCAGAAGTCCTTTGGGATCTATTCTGAGCCCCTCCATTGTTGACAATTTATATCTTGCCTGTGAGACAAGTTATTCGTAAGTGTAGAGTTTGGCTTTTGCTATTATGCTGATGAAACCCAGATTTATATTTCACTTAAACTGGATATTGATTCTGCTGTCTCTGCGTTTGAGGCTTGTTTGCTGGACATAAAACTTTAAATGCAACTGAATTTCCTCCAGCAGAATGCAGATAAAATCAAAGTGCCGTGATGGGACTCTCTCCAGCATTTTTGGAGGTATTGAGATTTAGTTCAATGAACCCTGACAGCTTCTTTGGATCTGAAGTCAGGATTTTGGAGGTTTGTGTTGGTGGGTTTTTTTTGCTGGAAACTT
This sequence comes from Chionis minor, assembly GCA_013398295.1. Lineage (NCBI taxonomy): Eukaryota > Metazoa > Chordata > Aves > Charadriiformes > Chionidae > Chionis > Chionis minor. The sequence goes on from VZSF01001826.1 coordinate 1,022,362, forward strand.
CAGCTGAATATTTAGGGCTTGTAAGACTACATGCAAAAGTTTCCCTTTCAGAAATGATGAAGTGACTTTAGAAGCTCATGCTGGTCAAACGGACTTTGCCCTCTAAATGCCTAGGTCACTGTTGTTCAAGGAAGCACTTTTATTCTCTAAGGGCCAGATCTGCATAAGCAAATTAGCACCTGCTAGGTTTCAATGGGTTTTTAAGAGACAGTAAGGTGCCTACTGTCCCATAAGCAGAAATAATTACTTAGATCTTTGAAATTACCTCTATTAGTCTATTCATACTTCCAGGTATTTGCATTTTCTAGAGCATCTGGCCTTTTAGATATCTGTTGGAATGCTGCCTGAGATCCTCAGCTGTATTACACAGATGCAAATGCATGATGTCCTGAAAAAAAAACCTGATTTAAGCAAACTTTATAACTGATGAGGCTTAATGAGTTTGCAAGTGTAATCTTTTGATTCCTGGAATATTTCTGAAACAGAGTGTGTAGGAATTATTGAGGATGGTGTGCAATGTTACCACATAGCAACCTATGGAGTCAGACATGTTTTTCTCAGCTACGAGAAGGCCCTTTTGCACAGAGACTTGTGGCATTCAGTGCTGTTCTGTGAAGCAGAGCTGTCAGACTATGATGTGATTTGCATGCAAGTGCAATGTCACTCCTCCACAATTGTGCTTAATTGTGTACTTAAGACTGCTTCTTTAGATTAATAGCTTAATGTCTTCCTGGTTTAGAACACATCCTTATTTCCATTTGGCAGGCATGGAACATGTAAAAGGCAGAGAAGTAGGATTGTACCTTTTCAGAACATTTTATGGCTCCCTGCAGAGGTTTATTCTCCAGGAGGACCATCCGGTGCCCCAAGACAGGGTCTGCAGCGCTGAAGCTGTCTACCTCCAGCCACTGAGGGAGGCACAGCATCCCTCTTATTTGTGAAGTGTGCTTGTCACACGCCAGTTACTGCAGCCAAGTGAAGGGTCTCAGAAATACCCCATGGGAAATATGTTTTGGGTCCTCCATCTTGGACTCTCAAAGAGAAAACAAATCATATTCTGATAAAGCAAAATAAATGGGTGCAAAGTCACGCAGATTAAGGAAGGACCAACTACGTGGAGTGCAGATTATGTCAGCCCCCTTGGTCACTTTCAGAGATGACAAGAATGACACTTGGTTTACCAACCTGTCTGTCACATTGCTGGCTGAGCTCCAGTTTGTGCTGCTTAGTTACTGACAAACAGCTCAGTGGCTTCTGGAACTTAAAATGGGGTGAAACTGGTTTTCTGACTGACCAGTGGTGGATAGTCACCCATTGGTAATATCTCTCCTATCCGGCTCCTTTTCACTGCTTTAGTTCACCTTTTCTTCTCGTCTCCCTGACAGAAAGATGCACTAAAAAATAGAGACATAAAATAAAGTTCAGTGCTTTTGTGTACTCCCTGCTTGTTACCCCCTCTTCATTTTGCTTGGAAGAATGTTTTTGCTTACAAGGTTGGTTGTGCTCCCTGCTTCCAAATAAAGAGAGTTTCTCCTACTACACGTGCACGAGGCTGCCAAGCTTGATCTCAGCTTCTGAAGAGCAAAAGAGACATAACTATGTTGTTTCACTGATGTAATGGTGATATCTGCTCTAAATACCCTTTTGCAGAACGAGAGGCTTCCTTTCCCCTGGCAGAGGGTTCGCAGTAAGGAGAAGGACCATTTGAGACCACGTGATTCCTTTCTGTTGTCAACACCATCCTGAATTACAGTGCATAAACAGTGCATTGATGCAACAAACCTTGATTTTTGTTCATTAAACTAAATACAGATATTAGACTGGATTTGTTGGCTTCCAGAATTACCAGTGAGACAGTTACAGCACTAGTCTTGCAAGGCACTTCTCAGTAAATTGTGATTCTGACATATTCAAAAGCATGGCAAGCTAGGCTTTAAAAAGACATTAGAGTGAGTAGCAGGGGAAAATATACTCCAGGGCTGTAGATGACTTGATATGATTTCCTTGATTGTATCTTTTTATTTATGAGCCATAATTTATGACTGCTGAAAAGCAAACTAAAATGAGTGATGAATAACTACAGCCAAAGTAATAAATCAGAAGCGGCGAAAGAAGTGGTGATTTTGATCGAATCTATTGAATTAGCTGTTGCCCTTAGCCATTACAGGTATTGGAAAGACCTTTTAATATCTGCTTATCGCTCTCATGGGAACTTGGTAACTATCTCATTATATACCCATAGGAAACAAATTATTTAATTTTCTACCTTTTAGAGTTAAACCTGTTTACGTCTCTCATTAATTACTGGTGTTATACTATGTTACATGAAATGAGCTTCCTTTAGAATTTAGTAATTTTGTTTAAGTCACAAAGTGTTTGCCTGTTGTCTTTCCCTTTCCCTTCCCCAGAATGAGTTTAGTACTTTTATTATTAGCATTTGAACAGTGGAGATGAATAGCGATGTTAAGAGGCTCACATTATCACAGTGCTAGAAGCCTGGACCTAAAATCTATCCCATTATATGCTTATGGCCTCCCTAAGGATGCAAACTGAATGTTGAAGTATGGATCTGAGGATGGCCAGGAAGCACACATTTGTCTCCTACCTTTTTGTGCCCCTGGTGGGCACGACACTTGCTTTCCCTTGCCTTTGCTTTGTCCCCCGTAGACTTCAACCACTTTTCAAACTTTCTACTTTGCTAATACCTGCTTGACACTGCAGTGCCCAGACGTGAATACATTATCCTAATGCTGAATGCTAGAATTCAGTAGACAAGCTTTGTGCTCTGAGCTGTGCTGATGTTGCATAAGTAACTCCAAATTACCCAGGCTGCACGCCGGTCAGTTCTGATGAGAAGAAAGACTTGTGAAGGGTGCTGCAAGCGATGGTGAGAGGGCGCTGCACTTGGTTTGTCTAATTTAAATCAGCCAAGATTATGGTCTCTTCAGTTTTCTTGCAGACTCCTGTTCAAACACAACTAAAAATTGTGTGCTGTGTTTCTGAACTTACTGATGTCATACCTTATATACCCCCAAAATTTCTTGCTATCTTGGAAAAGTATTACACTGTGAAAACTCTGCATTTATATGAGTGTAGGGTGAGAAATTGAACAAATCTGAGTCAAGAAATCCAAAGCCAAGTCTCAAAGTGGTGCTGTGTCTTTGTGACCTCCATGAAACAGCTCTGGAAAGAGAAGTGTGATACAAACTGCTCTGTGCTCCTGTTTGTGTCTCCTGGCATGCACCACGTAGTGCACCAGCATTGAATCCTTTTTGGAAAGACCAGCAGTCACAAGTGTGTGCAGTCTGTGGGCAGAGACCCAAGTCGTACCTGACTCTTACACACAGGAGTAAAGAGTTATGTGCACGTGTGTAAGGGGTGGCTTGGTCTGACCTTGTGGTTCCCCAGCACTACCTAACTGCCCTACAGCTCTAAGCAGTGCTCAAAGCTGAAGGTAGGTAGTGATTTACTAATGAGACTTTTTTTAAGGCAAAAGGCTGTTTTCTGAGGACCTGCGGGAACTCGGTGCAAGATGCTGCCACGTACAGAGCGGAGATCTTGACCCTCGCAGAGGCAATGGTGAGGGACTGCAGAGCGAAGCCCTGGGATGCACAGTGCCTGCAGGACGTGGTGGGAGCCAGCAGTCGCTGCTGGTCAGTAGTCAGCTCTTTGGCTCGCTCTCCTTTCTGCTGATTTCCTGCAAGCAGGAAGGGTGAGCAGCACCTGGCCTCTGTGCAGAGCAGAGGATCCCAGTTCTCCCTGACCTGGGAAGTCAGCAGAAGCTCAGGACTGCTGCCTTCAGACAGGCAAGCTACCCTTCTGCCTGCTGCTGCCTTGCCACACTTCAGCAGACATGAAGGAGATCCCTCCAGTAAGGGGGAGTTTCTCATTCTCCATAGGCTGTCAGCTGCCCGGGGCTCCCCTTTGCAGTAGCAGAGAGGATTTCCCACTTGGGGACTTCCCAGTTGGTCCCTGTGTTTGCAGCCGTAATATCACTCACACTGTTTGAGCCAGGTCTGAGATGGGAGCGTTGTGAGCTGGCAGGCGTTAGCGCAAGCACAACGTCCTCTGCCAAACTGCTGCTCAGTCAGCCGTGGTTGCGCTTCGTCACGTAATCAGAGTCGTGTGATCAAGGGATTACATTTTTGTTTTGTGGAACTTTTGGTCACACACTGTGTTTTCTGCCTTAATCCTGGACTATCTTTGTTCTTTGAGGGGGTTTATTTGAGTGCTTTATTTTGGCAGCTTCTTCACCTTCCTTTTTTCATCACAGCAAGGCTGTGATGCGCTCACCTGGTTTATCACTGCTTTTCTTCTTCTAGTCCCTTTCTCGCGCTGCAGTGTTGGAGGAGCTGTGGAAGCGTATATCCAGCTGTTTTCCTGGGTTCCCGTTAGTATCTCCTGTGTGGAGTAAATACCTTCACATATGATCTCAATTTGATGAAATAAAAGCTTCTTTAGTTTAAAACTTAGCTTCCTCAGTAAGGACCTGGGGTTTCAAGAGTGTTGCAGCAGTTGTACCTGTGTGGTGCAGGGATGGTGTGAGTCCTCTAATGGGCTTCTTCCAATGTCAGCATCTACGATGCCATGATTTTTTTGCATCTACTCCCAACAGCCATTGTGATTTTGTTGCCCTTTATGGGAGGAGTCGTTACTCAGCTTTACTGAGTTTGAACTCACCACGCTAAGGCTGTGGCCATCTTCTCAGCACTTCCCTTCCTGCTCCTCCTAGGTTTTGCCCCTTCTTGCTGTGCTGATGAACCTTGAGGTAGTCCTGTGATCATTTTGAGGGACAGCTGATTGCCGGTTTCTTCCAGGAGCGGAGATCTGTGAAGGCTCATTTATGGTGGAAAAAAAGTAGCTTAGTTACCTGTAACTGGAATTCTCCAGTCCTCCCCGAATACGCTGTCTCCAGAGAGGTTTCTCCCCTCTCGCTCTGGCTCTGCTTCAAAGTGCAGTCTGGGCCAGGGGCCAGCAGATTGATAAAGCATTTTAAATAGTAACCCGTGTAGCTGATTTCAGAGCCCTCTCCTGGCTTTCTTGTGACAGTGCAGCCATTAACAGCAGTGCACCTTTTGGCAGGGTGCTGAGCCAGGCACCATGATGTCAGACTTAATGCTTTTGCAGGCAGTATATTCAGAAAGTCAACTTTTGCTGGCTTTCTGCTGCCTGTGTTTTGCTATTCAATATGTTCTTGAGATCTGATTGCTGCTGCTTTGCCCCACATTCCTGTCTGCTCTTTTATAAGGTTCTTATATTATAAGCAGCAGGTAATACTGCTGCCTATTAAGCTCTTTACATTTCTATATGAATGCAGTTAATTTTTTTTTTGTGCTGTTTGTATCACAATTTAGAAAGAACTTTTGTGAGCCCAAAAAGCTTTTTACGAAAGTCCAAACCATGAAATTCCGGTTCAGTCAGGCTAGCCAGGCAACAGCTTTCATCTGTGACTGTTTTGTGGTGACTTTTTGAGGAGCTGTGACCAAACCTCTGATTTTAACAGGCACGCCTCATTGTGCCTTCTGTTGCCATGCTGTCCCTTTTCTTTGTGCAAAGAAGTGGCTAAATATCAGCATTTCCATCTGCAGTCAGTTTTGAGCACTTTCTGCGCCAAGTCGCCAAACACTGACCAGGATTTACTTGGACTATGATTCTCAAAGGGAAATATTTGTATACGCATCCATCCTTTTACAGATGGTTGAGCAGAAGCAGAGGGGGTTAAGGAAATCCAGCTTAGGTCAGTGTAAATCCAGAATTTAGGTCCTCAGAAGTCCTGTTCAGCTGTCATAACTGTCTCAGAATCTGGCATTAGAGAATTTCACAGAAGCCTAGAGGTTTTCTCTGGAAACATGTCTTGGCAGGGCTGAGTAGCTGGCGTCTGTCTAGAAGGCACACTCAGAGCATGCCTGTCCATCAGGCCCACACGCATGTGGCTGTGACCTTGGCCTTTTTTCAAGAGGAAGAGGCATGTGGTGCCTGGGGGATGGACGACAACCTCAGCTTCCCCCCACCTCCCTGGGGAAGGGCTGGGTAACTGTGGCTGCTCCCCCTTGCCTTGTGCTCTGCCCAGTCAACCTTGAATTCATTGTGTTCATGCACACTGAAACAGCCCCAAGGGGAGCACCCCAGTTACAAGGATGGGTCATCCACTTGGGCATTCCCACTCTGGAGGTGGCAGGCTTGACTGCCTCCAGTGGAGCATGCGATTGAACCTGAATTCCCTGCCTCCTGGAGGAGTCCTGTAACCACTTAGCTGTAGTGTGAAAGGGGATGAACATCCCCTTTTGCCTTGTCCTAAGACAGTATTTTGAAAGAAAGAAACCTTGTTTGTCTGAAATCAGCACCTGTGCTAGGAAAGGGATCGATGGAGGAAGGTGTCTCCCTCCAGCTCTCAGTGAGATGTGTGCATCCCAGGTGAGTTGCATCCCTCTCTCCTCTGAATTTCCTAGGGGGTCCCTTCCTGAGACTGAATTCCTGTGCTACACAGGAAGCCTCTGTTCCTACTCATCACCTTCATTTTTGCTGTGAGCAGCTTGCTCAGCAGGTCAGGTCCGACACTGTCACGCTCCGCGCTCATTAAGGCCACAGCCTGGGTATAACTGGGGCGTTTGAACTCGGGTCAGCACTGGGTCGATGCCAGTGGCACACTCAGAGCTGCTCGTTCCGTATGTGGCTCATTCTCTGCACAAAGAAATATGCCCCTTGAAATGAAAGACTGTGGGCAAATCTTTGTAGCAGCTGGGACTGAGCTGAGATAGAGGGTTTGACCTACTGCAGTAAAGTGAACGGAGTTTGACTTTATGAAAAGTTCACAGCAGAGATATATTACTGATTTCACTGGAAATGAAAGTGCTTTGGCTGAGCTTTTTATCGTAGAGCATCATCTGTACTTACGCAGTGTTTCACTGGATGGTGCTACATGTTCCTGATGGAATGAGGCAAGAACTTTGGGTTTGTAATTGGCAGAACCGCAGTCTTCAAAGCCACTGTTGTGGGGTTTGGCCCTTTTCCTTCCCCAGGCCACTTGTGAAGTGTCCTGTGGTCTTGGAACTTAATATTGCAAGCTGGAAGGTCTCCAGGGCCAGTTTTGAAGACCTCTTATTTCTAAAGCTTGTATTTTTTTTAAGGCACAGTCTCACCATCCACTTCCTGAAGACCTCTGCCCGGTGCAGATCACATAAGACCGTGTTTTACTGCAGTTAGAACTGCTAGACATGAAAGCTTACTAAGGAATACTTATACTAAAAAATCGCTCAGACAGTCCTTTTGTATTGCCATTTAGATCTATCATTCTGATTGATCACTATGTGGTTGGCTAATATTGAGCCTAATTTAACCCTATATGCTCACGCATCCATCTATTCTGTCTATTGTACCTGACATTCTACAAATTACTTACTCATGCAAATGACGACCTAAGGCAACCTTTTATGATATTCGTGTTTAATTATACAAATGGTTTTTGATAAATAAGATTATACATCCTTCCATATGTTTATTCACTCCTTGATGAAAGCAAAATTTAATTTTCATGCAGATTTGTTGGAGAGTGTGTTTAATAAGTGCTGAGTTTTATGTAGTCTGCAGATCACTCTGGTTTTGGGAAGCTGACAAAATCAGTAGGCATAGTTCATAGAGACATGTGGGTCTTAATCAGGCCTAATTCAAGCTGCTAAATTTTGAAATCTTGGAACTGAAGTCATTGTCTTTGTGCTCATGCAATAAAGCAAATGCTGTTGGAAAAATGAATGAGAGATGCTGATTTAACTACGCTTTTCGATAGGCTTTGTTTATATTATGGGTTACTGAAAATGTTGCCAAATGACTGATACATTAATATTTTTAAGGGAGGGACGTGCCTGTAAAACTTTCTGGTTTTAAAAACCAACTAGAGTTTGACTTGCGTGATTCAGTCAAGGTGAACGTAACTTAAGTGTCACACAGTGGCAGGCTGAATTCCCCGGGGCTGCTTGCATACCTGAAGGAAATGTGTAGAAGGGAGAAACTTGCAGGACTGGTCATCAGTATTGTTGTTCAGATGCCTTTGAAAACATTGCCACTGTTGATCACAGGTTCTGAAGGAGTCCTCTTTGCATGGTATGACAGAGAGTGGTGGGAATTCAGAGTTTAGGGATCAAGTATGAAGAAGACACACGAACACACACTGCCTGAGACATGAAAGCTGCTTCTTTTTCCTAAATGTAGCAGTGGGAAATATTCCACTCTTCTGTTAGAAAGCCACTGGGTCAACACAGGAGCTGGGTGGCAGTCAAGGGACATTTTGCACGGCTGTCATTGCACTGCGTTTTTCTCAGTGCCAGTACAGCTGCGGCAGCATCCCTGGCTGACTGTGGATGTTGTGTAGGCTTGAGTTCTTCACTAACCGTTTCTCTGTTTTTGTGTGCCAAAGGTGTGGTCAGTAAATTCAGCGGGCCGGACGCCGAGTGGCTGGTCCCGCTGCCGGACAGGCCCTGCCCCTCCTGAGGGTCTGGGAGCTCCTCACTTTGACACAGTGGCATCCACAGTGGCTGTGGTGAACATCAGCCCCCCTCTTAAGCCAAACGGGGTGGTCAGTATCTACAGGCTGTTTTCTAACGATACCAGAGGGACTGATGTGGTGGTGAGTATTGTCAACGCTGTCTCTGTACTTCCCTTTGAGCTTATATTTTCTAGCTTTAATAATTTTGTTCTTACAAGCTGCTACTGCTGGTTGCAGACTGTCTTCCTCTCATGCACCCCCGTTTGTTAACTGCTCTGCAATGCTCTCTTCTGGCTAAAGGGCCACCAGCGCTTTCACTCATCTCAACGTGCTTCTCAAGGAACTAACCTCATCATTAAGCACTTCTGATGTGGTGATGTGCTGTGACAATGTGATGGGAATCCGAAGTATTGTTCGGGGGTGGCTAACTCTCCAAATGAAACACTTCCAGACAGCACCTTCCAGTCCAAATGGTGCAGGTGGAAACTGCAGCCATTAGGACATGATTGTGTGCTTTGGATAGCCTATGGATTTGAAGTTCAGAAGAAAGTGCTGTACATGAGCTTCCCTTAAAATCTTTCTTGTTGGTATGAAGTATGTCATGGTAAAGCACTGAAGAATAGTGCAAGTAGCCAAGGAACTTCTGTGAATGGTGTCTCAGCCTAGACACCATTAGGTGTCCAGAAATAACCGTTCTCAGCTTAGGAAGCCTGCAGGGCTTCATTGGAGTTATAAAATAGGGAGGTGTAGGGAAAGGCTAGGACTGTGGAAGGTGCCTGGAACAGTTACCACCAAATCAGTACAAAATACTTGAATACTTGTCTGTAACACTATCTGTTTGATTTTTACAAGTTGTTAAATATTTATATGGGATCTTTTCCCTTATCCCACCTTGCTCAGCCTGGAAGTGCTAGGGACACCTTCCCAGGCCATCAATCCTGTCCATGAGCTTAAGATGCCTACTGATTGCGCGTTACGTGTTTGTTCCTTCCAGCGCAATTGGCTGTGTCCATGTCTGATTCAGCCAGTTCATCTCGTTGGTGCCTGCATGGCCCTCCATTTCCATCCCCTCACACCTGCCATGCTGCTGGCTTGGCTCTGGCATCGAGAAATACCAAGTGCTTTCCTTTGCTTGCTTGACTCTTTCCATCCTATTTTTTGCTGCACTCTGCTAAATCACATGCTGCCAAGAGGGAGCAGATGTTGCCCCTTGTTGGTGTTTTCTACATAATTTTATTTCTTTGGCTTAAGAAGCTATACCCGCAAATGACTACAACAATTAGGTGAAGTGGCAGTTTCCACAAGCAGTTTCAGAATGAAGGCACCATTTCCTTTGCCAGAACTGCCAGGTCTCCCTTGCTGAGCGTAGGAGAGTTTCCTAACAGGCTCGCCCAGCACCACGGCTGTTTGAATCCAGAGCAGCATCATGCTGGCCCTCGACTTAGAGGTACCTACCAGAGAGCACATTCTCATGTCTGTGAGTAAACTGACACACCAGACACAGTCATATCACTCTGCCCAATGCTGTCTCCTGTATCCACATGGAGGAAGCATGTGAGATACGCATGAGTATTTGCCAGCACACTTATCATGGAGCTATTTTCCACATTAATTCCTTTTTGCTTCAGTACCACTTATCCCAGCGTTTCTCCTTGCAGGTTTTCTCTTTCTCTGTTCCTGAGAATGACATTTGCAAGTTGACATACAATGGTCACAGCTCAACTCAAGATGTCTGTGAGGCCACTGATGGCATGATCTTTTCATTTGAACAGTGCCATTTAACTTCGTAATGGGAGAAAAATGAGTGTAGAGTTGCCAGTACACAACAGCTGCATTAATGTCAGACTTAAAGGACATGCAGAACCTTGTGCCCATCTTCTTCTGGAGTTAATTCACCTCCATAACTCTTATTTAGTACTTGTGGTGTTTGAAACTGTGACATGTTCCCTCTTAATTTTTATAGCTGTCAGAAGGGACTGCCACCCAGCAGACAATACATGGGCTAAAACCTTTTACCACATACTCCATTGGCGTGGAGGCCTGCACCTGTTTCAACTGCTGCAGCAAAGGACCCATGGCCCAAATCACCACGCAGCCAGCTCCTCCCTCGGAGCAGCCGCCCCCGCAGATCCGCACCGTGACCTCCAGGAACGCCTCTTTCCAGTGGAGCGCCCCTCAGTCACCCAACGGCATTGTCACCAGGTAGGAACTGCCACCCAGCCAAACGTGCCCACCTCAGCTAGGGGTGGTGGCACAATTTTCCTGGACGTGAGCTGGAATTGCAGGGCTGAGAGCGCTGGGTGGTTGTGACAGCCATGCTCCTCCTTCCCAGTGTTGGTGTTGATAAACCTTGTGGCCTAAATGCTATCTGGGAGGTGTTTACACACAACAATTGCTTTTCTCCTGAGCAGGATGACAGGGGGGCACGGTGGGTGGAGGTGGAGAGGATGGGTTGTTGTGAGTGGAGGTAGTCACCCAACAGCCGTGGCTGCACAGCCAAAAAGTTGTGAGATCAACAGGCAGTAGAGAGGGAGCTGCATCTTGTAGTTACTAAGGCAAATCCTGATTTGCAGAATTGAGCAGGAAGGTAACAGGCATCAACAGTTTCACTGTAAGTGTGACTTACAACCATGATTACTCTTAGGCGTCTTACAGTCGGGGCCGAAATCTCCAAGAGAAAAACTGAGATCACGTCCATTCTCTTCTCCAGTAGCTTGGCATACAGCAATTAGGATTAAATGTATGATTGGCTGTTATGTTATCGAGGCTCTTGATTAATCAAAATCTCAACTTTCTTCTCAGCTATGAGCTCCATGTGTATATGGCTTGTCCACTGAACCTACAGCCAGCAGTGAAGGCTTGCAGTCCTGGCCCAACTGAGGTGAGATACACAGGAGAAGGACAGAGTGCCAACGTGTCCAACCTGGAGCCTTACACGACTTACAACCTGCGAGTCGTGTCTTACAACTCCGTTGGCAGCAGTGCCTCAGAATGGATTGGTTTCACTACAGAAAAGGAGCGTGAGTATGAGAAATGGTTCACAGAACAGTAATGCCCACTTCTGATGCATAGGGCTGCATAGCACCAAATGGCTTCTCCACCTCTGCGAAAGATGGTGTCCCCAGAAACCTGCTCTTCCTTGTCCCCGGTCACTGTGCCTTTGCTGCCCATTCATTGAAATTCTGCTCTGGGGCTTGACTGCTCATTCCTTCAAAAATATTTCTTTGCTCATCATCTGATATCACATCTTCTACCTTGGAGCCTGGAAACCTTTTATTTTACTGAAAATGGGCAGCAAAGCTGCAGAACATAAAATGTTCAAGTATTACCAGAAGGGTCATGTGTGGTAATAAATACACTGCCATAAATAATCCCTGGAAAAAGCGGAGATCTTGAAAGAGACCTGGTGATTCTTTTTGGGAACAATTTTACTGTCCTAATCCATGCCACAGTCCTGCCAGGGCTCGTGAGAGTTTTCCTTGGATGTCATCTGAATGACTGGATCCTTGTTGACACTGAAGTAAGAATTCGTTGCTGTCTATCTAACCACTGCAGGCAGTACTTTAAAGCCATGTGGTGGTCTGCGTGGAAATTAAACATGCAGGACCTGTGCCTACAGTCAGAATAGATTTTGCCATCAAAACTGAATTTGTAGTAGTCTAACATCAGCTTTTATTAAAAAGATCTATAGTGCGGTACCCAGCGTCATCCCGTAACAGATGAGACAGGCATTTCGCCTCAGCCTGCCAGGTCAGGGCAAAAAGGATGTTCACCTTTTATCATATAGTCTCATGTCAGGATTTCAGAATCAACTTTCTAAAAATCCCTTTTGCATCACTTGGTAGTTCTGCCTACTAATTACTAAAAATGTATGTACATTTCTGAAAATTCCAGATGGAACAGCCCCAGATTTTCTTTAAAAAAAGAAAAAGGTCCTTATTTCTAAAGCTGTGTTTTATTAAATTGCAAACTAAAAAGCTGGAACATGATAAGGAACTTTCAAATGGAGAAAACTCATAAGGAAGGGGTGAGACATACAGAAGGAAAGGGTTTGAAAGCCATTTTTAAACCCCTGCCCACTGGCTGTGCAGCTCTCTTCTTTCAGCCTTGCTTTTCTTGCCTTGCTGACCTCTTCACACCAGGTCTCCTGAGTCACTCTGAACGTCTCCCTCCTCTTGGCTGTAAGGCTTGTTTTAGTGACAGTGGGCAATCAGCAGCAAAGTGCAGCTGGACAAGCAGCTTTCTTATGAACTAACCAGCATGTACTGGGCACATGGCTTAACGGCAAAGCCACAAGAAAGGACCATCTCAAACTTAAGTGAAGTCTTTTGTCAGCAAGCTGTTGAGCCCAAGTGATGAACTCTTCCTCCCCGAAGTGAGTTTCGGGTTTCTATTCTCTCTGCCTGCCATCTGCCCTTGCTTTTCTGAAACCCCATGTTTTCGTGTATGTGCGTGTGTTAAAAGGTGATCTTGGGCAATTTCTTGGGGCTTGCGAAAGAGTGTCTCCGTAGCAGTCTGGTTCCCACAGCCCAGCATGCTGTAGCTGAACTTGCACAACCTCCTGTGTCTCCCTGTTCCGCACCTTAAGATGGAATTTGACTTACGCAGTTTTAGTGTCTGTACCTCATACACAAAGGCAAAGGGAGGGCATTCTAGGTCTTTATTTTAAAGATACGAAACATTTTTGCTTTCTCAGTGTAGAAGCTGGCATGCTACAGCAGCTTTCTCTTTTCTCCTTATATCTTCCCTACTCGTACATATGTGTATCAGAGAGCGGGGGAGTGCATGGGACAGAGAGCTTGTGTCATACAGAGTGTCTTTCTCCGTGCTATATAGCTCAGTCATGCCTGTTGGCTAGAAATGAGCTTTTTTCCTCCTTTTACAGCACCTCGGTACATGGCTCCATTCTCCATTGTCAGCAATTTATCCACCATCCACATAGACTGGAGTCGCACTTTTGTGCTGAACGGCCGCCTGAAGGAGTACGCCTTAACTGAGAGTGGGCAACGCATCTACAGTGGCTTTGACACTGAGCTGTATTTACCAAGGACATCTGACAAAAGTCAGTTTCAATTTCCTGTAGCTTTCTCTCTGTGAAAGACTGTTGGGCTAAATTAATATTATTGTGTGCTAAATTTAAAACAAACTCGCCGTAGCCATCCCAAGCTAAGAGCAAGGGAGCATACTACAGACACACTGACGTGCATCTAAGCAGATGTTTGAAACAAAAATCCTTGGAGCTAAGCTTCCTCTTAAACATTGTACCTGACTGGGTGAGACGGCTCTGGCTCATTGTGAGGGTTGAGCTTTCCCAAGTTCTGGAGCTGGGTTGCAATTCCACCCTTCAGGGCTGCACTCTGGAAAATTCATGGAAATCTTCAGCTTCATGAAAGACTGGAGCCTGAATTTTCATTTGAATCAAATTAAGTCAGTAGCTCTTGGAATCAGGCGTGTTTTGAAATGCAGTCTCTCTTTCAGAAATTTGCAATCTTTAAAATACAAGGGAACTCTGTCAACAGGCGGATAAAAGAAAAAAAAACCAAGAAAAAATGTTTCCTGTTTTTAAGGCATTGGGTATTTTGTATGTCAAAAGATTTTATAATTTATTTTTTACCTTTCCTATTAATGCAATGTTGTTAATACTTTTTTTTTTCCCCCCATAAACATTCTTAATGTTTATATCAGGCATGAATGGAGTATGAGGGATTTAGGGCAAAATGATGAATGAATTGAAATGTGACAGTTACGTTGGAAGAGGGAGGATTGGGTGGTGAAAGAGGGACATAATTTGTAGCAACATCGTAGTGGTACCTACCTACGATCTGCCATGGTTCATAGTTTAGAAGTTCAATACCCGTGTGTAAGGGATTATGAGGTTCTGATCTGAGACGCAGGTGGGTTTAGATTGGTTACGTGCTCTGCCTGCCTTGGCTTTTCTCAGACCTGCCACCTTTGCTGGTAGATCATGGTGAAAAAGTAGCACCTACAGAATTTTGATTCCTCTTGCTGACAGTATTTTCTAACCTCTTTTGCTCAGCCTTTTTGTTTCAAGTGACCTGCATCACCGACGAAGGGACCGCCGTAACACCGGTCATCAAGTACAGCGCTGGAGATGGAGTTGGTAAATAGACTAGAGTCATCTAATCACCTAGGTTGGAAGGACTTTTCAGCTCATTGAATCCAACCATCAACCGACCACCACCAAAGCCACCCCTAAACTATGTCCCTAAATATGTGAAGAGATTACCTAGCAACTGTTGTTTTTACATGTTTGTAGTAGAAATTTGATATTTCATGCATGCTAGACAGGATGGCATCTCATTGCAGGATCAGGGGACCCCTTAGAGTCTTTACAGTATGAGGTATGTAGGTAATGTGGCTTTTTTTGCCATGGATGGCTTTCTGTGTCTTTATGTCATGATCAGGTTCAGATACTTTCTCCAGAAGTGTAATAGTTTTTTCTTTTATTTTTACATTAATATTTTGCTCCAAAATGTAGTGCTTTTCCCTCCTGAATAGAATCTGCTCCCTTCCAAATTTGATTTCCAAATTAAGATTATCTTGAATTCTAATCCTGTCCTCCTCCCGCGTTCCTCCTCAGTTTGACAATGAAAATACATATCCTCCCTCCTCCGTGTATCCCTTCCACCACTCCTTTCACACGACCAACCAGCCATTCTCTGCAGTTTCACCTGGGATGTGTTCCCCTAGCCAGTTTATGAGAACGAGATGCTCTCAGGACTCGGTTTATACCACCTGCAGTTTCCCTTCTGCCCACGAGGCCTTTGCCTGTTTTGTGAAAGCAAAGGAGTTTGATGTGATGAAATCCTGGATAGTAGTAGATGCCTACCAGTAAAAAGTTCTAGCATTTTATCATCTCCTTAGTTTTCTGGGAAGCAAAGTTAAGCTCAAACCATTTCTAACTGACATATTGATTTTAATTAATTTATTTAATTTTTGAGTTGCATCTTAGATGGGCCTTGTCTTTGCAATTGCTCTTTACTGCATTTCCCTTTTCAAGCTCTCACTCCATCCTCCTGCACAATTTCAGGCAAAGCTGCTGTGAAGGCATTATGAACTGTTCCCAGTTGCTCTGTATCCATCACCTTCCACACTCAGCTCCTTTGTTCATTTTCTGCTTGTACCCAGAGTCTACTGCAAACTCAATTGGCACTGCAGGCAGCTTGCAGAGGAGGCTTGTAAGTGAAGGTGATGGAAATTCCATAGCCGAGAGGCTGGATACACAAGTAGGATTGCAAATAACCAGGAAATCTTGTCACTGAGATTTCTTACGCTTGTTTTGTGTATGAGCAAAGCCAACCAAGTGGCTGTTTTTTTCTAACAGGTGGTGGGAGGAGAAATAAAATGTTTCATGTTGTTTGCTTTTGTATTAATTTATCACTCATTTTAGTTAAGTGTTCCTCCCTCTCTCTTTTTAACTGCTCAGGCCTGCCACTACACAGTGCTGGGGAGAATGTCCTCTGTCTGTACCGCTCTGAAATTACCGTAGTCATTTCCACTCTTCAAGGTTACTTGGAGAACCATTTTTTTTGCGCATTCCACCTCCACCGCCTCCTTTCTCAAGAGCTGCTGATGCAGTGGTGATTTCCAGCCTAAGCAGCAATGCCAGAACTTTAAGCGGGGTCTCTTGAGGGTAGTAAGCTTTTTATTATAGCCCGCTAGCATATTGAACCATTATGCCACCTTGAACATAAGTGCAAATAAGCACATGATGACAAAATTACTTAAATTTCTGCCTAATTTATTAGTGAGGAAAGGGATAGCATATTGTTAAATGCTTTCTGAAATAACGTTCCCTTTCTCCCCTAATCCCTCTTGATTTTTACAGGTCTGATCTTGACAACACCTGGAGAGAAGGACAAAGCAGAGTCCAAACGTGCAAAATTCTACAACGAGTTGTGGTTTGCAGTGTTGATGGTAGTTCTAGGTTTGATCCTCTTGGCTATTCTTCTCTCCTTAATTCTTCAAAGGAAAGTCCACAAGCAACCCTATGCACGAGACAGACCTCCTTTAGTTCCACTCCAGAAAAGAACATCACCAATGAGTGTGTACTCATCAGGTGAAACCCATCCGGTATGTTCAGTAAAATGCAATGTTCTATATCTATCATGTTTTACTTTTATCTGCCCACACACACAGTTTTTCTTCCTCCTTCCACCATTTTGTTGTGCTCTTGCTTACCAAATGAAGGCTGTTGACTGTAAGAAAAGGGCTGTCTGGAGTACCTATGTGGGCACAGAGAGCCAGGCTACAGGTGCTGAGTCCCAAAAGAGCCCTGTGGCACCTGGTCTGCAGGCCCTGAAATGCTGCTGATGCCTAAGACAGACTTTGGGTCTGGAGCCACAGAAAATGCAAAGCTACTGATGTCACGCGACGTTAGCTGACATCTGCAATAGAGCTGAAAGGCATGCTGCGAGAAGGTAGGTGATTAAACGTGTTCCCAACTATCTGTCGTGGATGGCTAACCAGGACCAGTCTTCTAGTCTCTCTCAGGTATCCAAGAAATGTGCCTGCAAAAAGCAGGCCTTGGGGAGAGGTGCTATTTCTTTCTAGTATCCACCCACCACCCAGCTGGACTGCTCTGGGATGAGCTGCATGCCAGGAAGCTTTGGGGAACCGTGAGTGCAACCAAGGAACACAAAATGTGTGTGTGCATCTGTGCACACAGAGCCACAGTGGCACGACCAGAGAGGTGGGAGGAGGGGAGTGATAAAGATGAAGGTTTTGTATCATTTTTATTATGACAAGTTATAATTCTGTAAAAAAAAAAAAAAAAAAAGGATAAAAAACATGTTCCATCATGTAGCAGAGCACTAGTGCTATCCTACACCTTGAGGAAAAGCAAGGCAAAAGGAATACAGCAATTGTTCTGAGACTGAGAACGGGAGCAGCTGTGCCTTCCATTTCTGTGCTTCTTCCCAGGCACAGGCCATGAGATGATTCTTCTTGTCACTTCTCAGCTTCTTTTTCCTGCGAGTGCCATCAAGCAGGATAGTGACTCCTGCATCCTTCACGCATTCTGTTCCTTCTTGTCTCAGTGCCAAGAAGCTGCATCTGTGCCTCAACAAAGCAGCTCTTGGAAACAATAGGATTTCCAGTGTGCCCCTTCTCCTGGCAAAGGCTAAGAGCATAAGAAACTTCTTTTTTTTTTTTGGTCTCATGGTTTTGATTCCTTTTCCTCTACAGTCTGTCATGTTGTGTTGGTCCTCTTGACTTTAAAAATGTCTTTGCTGTTGGCGTGCCTGCACAGTTCCTTTCCATGTTTCTGCCCCTTCTTTTCTCCTTTTTTTTTTTTTTTTTCTTTTTAGTTTTCCAGAAGCTTAGGGCCTTAATAGAAAAGGAAGATTCTACAGTGCACCAGTTGAAGAACTTAATCTGAGAAGTTAGGATAGAGCTACTATGAAGGGGCAAAATGGCTTGTGTTTTACAATCATTAGCGAGGTCACACGGCAAGAAATGCTGGCTGCGCATGCAGTACTTGATGACCAGTTAAAAGTTAAATAGTGCTTCATCTTTGCCAGTTCCTCTGCTCCTCCAAATCTTGCTACGTTGCTCCCCTCCACAGAGCTGCAGCTAATTCACAGCCTCCTAAGGAACAGACTGCACCTGCGTTGCACCTTGCCCTGCCCTAATACTTTTCCTCCCTCTCTTTACTCAGTTTGAGACCATTGCTGACACGTCTGATTCCTCAAGCAGTGTCACTCTCAAACGTTACACAATGCACTTTGAGGTAGAGCCACTGGCTGGCAGAGCTGCGAGATGTGTGATGTGCCAGATGACCCAAAGGGCATGCATGAAGGCATCTTACATTGCATGTTTCTCCTGGTGGGTGAATGTCTTTTCCCGGGTCATGATAACTGAAAAAAGGAAGCCTGCTACCATCCCCTTGCTGTGCACGTCTGGGCTATCGTTCTGGTAGTCAAAAATCTTTGGACCTCTGCCTGTTGGCTAATTAAAAAAAAAATTAGAGAGGATGGAAAAAATAAAAATCGACAGGGAAAGTCCTGATTTACACAGCTGGCTTTTTTCCTTTTTAATGATATGGCTGTTCTACAATGGGGAAAGGTCCATTTCTATTTTTTTTCTTCTGTTTATAACTGTGCATGATTTTTGAAGCATAGGTTTCTCTGTTTTCTTCTACTCCTGCTTTGGTTTTGTTCAGCTAAAGTGTTTGAGACCATACCCTTTATTTTTGATTAATTAGTTTGTGCCTTCCTCACAGGGGCTGGCAGATACGAAAATTCCAGGAGTTGGTTCTCCCACGAGCAACTGCACTGTCCATCTCACAGCTGGGGCAAGGAGACCAAGTCAGAGCCAGCTAAGTCGCACGTATTCCCAAGCCTCCCTTCATCGTAGTGTCAGCCAGCTGCTTGACCTCTACGACAAAAAGTCTCTTGTTGAAGACTCACCTTGGGATGCCATTATGCGCAATCATCGCACCACTGGTCGTGGCTTGGTAAGGGTTCCTGCTCCTCTGTGACGTGCTTGTGTGTCAGCTGCTAGTGATTTGTCTGTCCTGTTAGAATCGTGAAAAGGTCTAAATATCAAAAGCTGCTGGAGATACAGCAAAAAGACCTAGAAGCACGTGGTCAGAGATTCGATCCGCAAAAGCCTTCCTGCCTACTGCTCTCTTCTGGAGCTGCAGGTGGTCGCATGCTGCTCTTACAGGCTGTGAGGGGGTCCCCATGCAGCTGTCTATGGTTTCCACTGAACCGGCAACTCCATGGTCTACCAAGGCTATGCACCTTGAAGAATTCCCGTCTATTGGCCAACTCATAGGCTTTTCTCTCAGTGCAATTCAGCAAATGTACGTGTGCGAGGAGGGGCGTCTTAGCATCCTTCACACATTCAGTGTCAGAAGCAGGAGCTTGGTTCCAGTGACTCCTGTTTTGTGACCTTGGAGTCAATTGCTGGTGGGACCTGCTCTCTGTCCTCTGCTCAGTCACAATGCAGAGATCATGTGAATCTCAGACCTTTGTGACAAATGACTGCAAACTCTGCCCACATGGGACTAGGTGGCTGCGGGGGCAGGTAGAACATCTGTCTGTTAATGTGGGAGAGGACAGGATTGGCCAATGTCACCAACATGCACCTGAACACATAGATAGAAGAAGTTACAATTCTCAAGTCAAGGACATGGGCAACTTCCCTCCCTCGTAGTCACCAGGAAATAGGATTTTTTGACCTCCATGCCCTGAGTAAACACGTGGGAAAGGCTTTGGGGGCCAGTGAGACATGTTTGCTACCAGAACCTGATGGCTAATAAGGTACCTAAAAAGGGGACTGATGGGGATGAAGGGCATGTGAGGTAGCAACAAAGGTAGATGGAGCATGTGGTTGTCATTGAGTGGTTCTCGTACAAAATGCAAAGGGAACTGGAGAAGGATAGTCTGGCACGCAAATCCAGGCAGCTTGCGTGGGCTTTCACCTTCAGTACAGTGAACAGCTAGAAGGGCTAGAACGTAAAGGCATGCCACAGTACGGGGGTGTTGCTACCATTGCTGCCATAGCCGCTTAGACCATAACAGCAAGACCAAAGAAGATGATAAGGGTTAAGGAAGAACATGCTGATACTTGCTATAAGTACAGGTAAACCTCCCAGTCTGCATTGATCTGCAGCTCATGGACTTCCTGAGTCTGGGGTATTGTGACTCAGCCTTCACTCATTTTCTCAGAGCTATCGTATCCCCCAATTCCTTGGGGACTAATAGCCCATCCAGAGTGTAGCTCTATATGATCTCATTAGCTAAAACACCCAGCTTCCTGATGCTAAAAGAGGAAGCTCTTGCTCCTATCTCTTATCTTGTGCTAACACCGTGGTTTGGTTTAGTTTGCAAAGACCCCATATACATGCTTGATGTTGGTACATTAGAACTGGCTTACAGAATATAGTCCAATGAGCTTCAGAAGCGGTAGTGGGCAGGAGCAGGAGAACAAAAATTTCCTCTCACTTTTGGTGGCAAACCATCCCCTGACAGCATAAGCTCAGCTGCTTTTTAAAATCAGCTGCGTATATATACAAAGCCGGGCTCTTCTGTCCACTCTCTGTGCATTGGCTTTGCGTTTCCCTGAACCTAACTGCCGCCATGGTGCTCAGCTACTCTTGCAAACCAACTTCCTGTAATGCTTTTCACTCAGCTCTTCCCTTTATTACACTAAGTAGCAAATTTTGTTTACCCCTTTTTCGATCTTGCAAATGAGTATTACTCACTGTGAAAATCCAGTTGTTTTGGAATCAGGTGCTTGAATGCTTTAGGTTCGTAGCTCACGCTGGGAACAAGATGAAAACAAGCAGAGAGGTAGAAAATGCACTTACGTGACGTTTTCAGAACCATTTTTTTAGGGAGTGGGGAGAAAGAGAAATGGAAGGACAGGATCTTCTTTAGTCTGGTACAGCTTCAGCTTACATGTTGTTTTTTTCCCCCCTTCTCCTACAGTATGTAGATGAAGATGATCTTGTCAATGTCATTAAAGGCTTCAGCACAGTCACCAAGGAGCACACCACATTCACTGACACCCACCTCTGAAGAACACAACCATCTTCTCTAGAAAATGGAAAGTGGGTAACTTGCCAAAAGCAGCCTGCATGGACTTTGACCGAGGGGATAGGGCTGCTGTTTCCCCATCCCATATCCACTAGTTACAAGATACAAGTGTTTGTTGGGAGGGGATGTGGGAGTTAAGTTGGCCTTTTTATCCTCTCTTTAACTGTACAGTAAAAACTGTGTGTTGGCACTGACATCTCAGAAAGGTAAAAGAACAGTTTGAAGATCCCTAAGTCATACAGTAGTAGAAGACTGTGAACTTTTGTCTCTCGTCCAGCTCTCACAGCTGAGCAGGGTTGTGGGGGTGGGAGGGGGGGAACCTGTTTGGTAAGGAAAAATCTTCTATCTGTCCCAAAACCAGCATGTGGCTAAAACAGGCCTTCCTGGCAGGATAGCCATGTCTTTTCCCAGCCTGACAAGGCTCTGCCACAAAACTGTGTTCATGCACAGGTGAATAAACAGCAAATGAAGGAATTCTTATGGAGTTGCTTTACCCTTTGCGTCCTCTCCCTCCCTCTTCCCCTCCCTCTCAGTTCAAGTCTAAAAAACAAAACAAAACAAAGGGCACCATTAATTAATGCTTTTTCAGAGGAAGAAAACCTCCTAACCCACCCACTATTAAACATTTGCTGTCACAGCCTTCCCTTTTGCTTGTGTATTACTAATCCATAGGCAATAAAATTTGTTCACCACCCACAGTAAACTAGGAGCAAACAGCAAGCAGCCAGTGCAACACAGGTAGGAAATATCATGTCAAGGCGCTTGTAATTGAGAATTATTATACCATGACAGTAAACCTACTCCCATATTCATCTCTGTCCTTTTTCCAGAGAAAGTGACAAGGAAGCCCTCAAGAGACTGCCAGTTCTGTGTATATTCTGTATATATATGCCAAGCATATTTTTATGCATGCTCTCAGTCACAATCAGCAAAACCTATCATCTGATACCACACAGTTTCAGAAAGCACAAGCAACACTCCTCTGGCAATTTATTTGGACTAAGAGGCAAAATAATATGCTATTTTGAATAGCTTCCTCCTCAACCTGCACAAAACATTCCAGATTTCAGACAGCAGCATACAGAGCAAGGATCCTATTCATGAAACAAGACTACAGAGGCAGCCCTGTGAATTAGGCAAAATCCAGCCGAGACAGCAGCAGCTCTGCAGAGCAATGTGTGGCTGCGTCTAAAAGGCATCTTCCACTGAGCAACCAAGTGTTCCTGCAGCACCCTCCCTTCCCCCAAGACAAAAAATAATCACAACATACCACATGCCTGACCATGTTTACGCAAGACCGCACAACAATATTTTGGATCAAGTACCGTACTACATTTTGGAGCATTACATAAAGCCACACATTGATGTGAACGACTCTCTTCAAAGGTTTGGCAGCAGCCAGGTACTTTCTCATAACCTTACAATTGTCATTCTGGGTATCAGAACAAAGTCCCGTTCAAGACACAACCCACAATGTGTAATGTTATGCCTGTTGCCAGGCAGAGGGCGCCTGCACTTCATCTTTGCCACCAGTCACATTTTCACAAGCCATAGTCTTGGCAGGATGAGTCATTCTTCCGGTGACGTGGTGAAGCAGCCGTCTTTGTAGGCGATGGAGAAGCCGCACTAGGTAATTCAGGCCCACCTTCAGCAAGGACTGGTACAGAGGCCAGGAGAGGCACCTTCTTCCTTCCCAGGAAACCAGCTCCTTCAAACCCCATTTTCTTTTTGCTTTCTGCTTTGGCTTCACTCTCCTCTTCTGCTCCTCTCCTTTTGAGATCCAGAGAGCTCTCTGGCAGACGGTGAGCCTCTGTACTGCAACACCCGCCTGCATCTGTCGCGCCCGTGCCTCGCGCTTCAAGTGCTGTTGTCAGGCCTGCCTTCCTCTCGGCTGCACTGCCCTCAGCTGTGGCCTTCCTGGCCTCTGCCTGGCTTGAATTCCCATTTGCAGCAGCTGCCTTTTCTGTTGGGCTTTTGCTGGATAAGTTAAAAGCCTGGAAGTCCCGGTAACTGTGAAAGCTCTCCGTCCGCCTTGCTCTTGCCAACAGGGGGCTTTCTCTGTAGGGCCGCACAGAACCGTACGTGGCTGTTTCATGGATTGTTTCGTGGTGCTGCAATTGGAGGCTTCAAAAAAGAAAACCAACCAGCAAGGACAAGAAGAGCAGATGTTAGGCTGAGAAGAGCAACTAGTTCTTCTGCACACCCTGCTCCCACCCACCGCCACAACTCCCAATAAAATAGGAATATACTCATCATAACCCCCACACAGGGCCTTCCAGATCACTCTGTTCAGATTCTGATATGATACTTTAATCCGCACATGTATAAACCAACAGAAATTGAGGAGTATGTGCGTATAGTTCAAGACACTCAGGGCATGGATTCAGCAGGCTCAGCTACAGCATTCAGGTCACCAAACCCCTCTTTCCCTACCTGCAGGGTAAAACCTTTGATGGCTGCAGCAGGTGCCATCCTTGCTGACCTACCTGGAATTGGATTCCCGAAGCCGGTTTGGCTGAACTACTGAGGTGGCGGGACTGATGTTGGGTGTGGCACAGCGAGACGTACTCAGGTCACACTGGTCAAGCAACTTGAGCAGCTCTTCTTCTGTGGGGCCACCAATATCTGAAAGAGCCGACTCTTAGTGCCCAAGACCATCTTCCACAGTCGTGCGCATGTGAGGACAGAAAGAGAACCACAGCACAGCCCTGGCATAACACAGCTTACCTTTGTCTTCACTCTTATTAACCATGTCCATAGCTGTGGTCAGGTCCCACATCTGGATGCTGCCATTTGAATGCCCAGTGAAGAGGTAGCGGCGTGGCCGGGATCCCATTCTGCTGGATCCTTCACATTCTCGCACAGTAAATGACGAGATGGTAGTGCAGTCAACTGCCTGGATCTCACAGATCCTACAGGAAGAGAAACCCCAAGTTACCAAAACAATCGTCCCTGGCAGAGTTTGGCAAGTAAAGTCAGTGCTGTTTTGATTTTCTGAGAAGGCACCAAACTTGCCATCAGAAAAAGAGCTTTCTTCCAGATGAAATTCCTTCACTTGGAAGACGGGCATTCTGCTTAGCAGCAGACAGTACTTTCCCCAGTCTTAGTACTTGTTTATTTTTCTTAGGGAACCCTCCTATGTTCAATGCCCCTCTTCAAGGATTAGGAACCAAAGGCTAGCCCCTTCATATGCTAGACACTCTAGGAAACTAAACCTGCAGAAACAGCACATTTAACCATATAAGAGATACACAACAAAATCCAAGGATGATAAATTCAAGGTTATCTATAAAGATAACTTTTGTCTTATGTCAACTGCAATATCACTTGACATGGCAGATCTCCATCACTTTTTTCCCTTTAATTTAGAAGCTTAACGTGGGGAGTGAGAGGAAAAGGCCTCTGCTAAGCCAGACTCACACCAGAACCTCACATATTCTGGGTAATTTGTTTTCCCTGCCCTTGTATTGAGCTTTTTACCCAAGAAGTGACAAAATAAGTCCTCTAATAAAACTCTCAACCACATAAAAATCTAGCCTGAAGTAAGGAGGGGGCGGGGGGTGTTACATCAGTAATCCACAGGGCTTCTGTCTTCAATGTAGATGCCCTTAGTGTTAAAGCATCAACGTTTTCACCCAGATTCAAAGTTATTAGGCCAGAGATGCAAGAATAATAAGAAGCATAGAACAGAGATGCACCATCTTTTCTGATCTCTTGCCCTCTTCATAGCCTAACAGGAAGAAAAGCAGCTGTGATTATTGGGCAACATTTTTTACTACATCGGCAGCAACGTAGTAGAATATTATGAAGTCAAGCCTGAGTAAATATTTGTATAGCTGACCTAGAAGACAGTCTCTCAATTTTAAAGGTTTAATATCTTCAGAGAGGAGTGCAAAGGAAGAGGGAAACTGCTTCCCTGTCTACCTTTGTAAGCAGCATCAGCACCCTCGGCATTAGTTTTGAAATTTTATGTTAGCATGGTGCCATAGCTGAGAATTACAGATTCTGTAGATGCACACAAATGTTTGTTTCGTGAGCTCAGCCAGAGAGCCATCACGAAGTGAGTCTCTGACATCATGCTTTCCGAAAATGCCATTTGGCTTCTAGGCTATAGTAGATCATTAAGTAGAGTTCTGTTACTAGCACACAAAGTAGAGTTCAGCCAGAGCTCTCAAGCACAGTAGAAGCCTGCTAAGTGCAACTGCATGCACCCCCAAGGCATGGGAGACCCCGCCACCTGAACAGTCTTGCTCCTTTCCCACTTAAAACCCTAAACATGGAGGTACCTTTTCCCAGTTGAAGACAGCCTCACAAACAGCTTATTAGTGATGGGGACAACTTTTTGGATAAACACCTGTTGATCATCACGTTCACCAAAGGGTCCTAGAGAAAAGAGAAAGATTACTTTTTTGTTTGTTTGTTTCAATTCCCTCATCCTCGTCCCCACCCAGTCCTGAAGACCCAACTCATATTAGTACAACCACTGAGATTTTAAAGCATCAGAACCAGGGAACCAAAGATGACTTAATAGCTAGAAAAAGCCATCCTTTTAGTAGCTTCTACAGATACAAATCTTTTTTTGCTCTTTTGTTTTAAAGGACCCTCATTCTTCAGTTTCCTGTATGTTCCTGGAGGAATTACTATGTCAGTACAAAGCCTACATTAGGCCTCTATAATAACAATAAGTACTTTTTTATTTTGCAGCTCCGAGATGTCTAAAAGCTTACTCAGATTTCTTGCCACAGCACTGACCCCACCCTGTGTTCACAGGGCATCCTGTTCATCAAAGGTTCATTTGCAAGACTCAGACAGCAAAGGAATCTAGATGACCTGTCTACCCATATTTACTGACGTGCATTCCTTCAGTATCTTGCTTTAGTACCGTGCTAAAGAGACCATTTGTCTCTGCAGTTTCAAGCCTTCAGTAAACTTGACACAACTTGAAATTCAGCTAAGAATTTTTTCACACTTGCATCATTTAACCCCGACTGAAGAGTGAACTGGAATTTGCAGTAGACCCAAACCTTGCTATGCTCATCTGCTTTAATACATTCTCCTGCGCCTTCTGTCATTCTCTAGTTGAACCAAAAGTGAAACACTACATCAGTTTGCCCAAGGAAAAAAGACAGCACTAGTGTTCAAAAGTTTTTCCTCCCTTCTTCTCACCTTCAGAGTAAGCCTTTAAGCGTACTCTCTCTATACAGCCTTAATAGTGAGTATTTCCAGGTGAATCTTACAGATGATCCCTGCCATCTTTTCAAGGGGAGAGCAGTATATAAGAACTTATACCCATCATCTGACTAGCATGTTACAGGGTTGAAGGTCTGTTAAACCTTTATGAGACCAGTGAATGTACAGGCTCGGCACAGTGCATTAGAGACACATCCTACCAATGTCATTTCCAGAACAGTAACTGCCGTGACTCTCTGCTTCCTCCAGGGATAAGATTTTGAAAGATGCAAGAGGTGTTGAGCCCGGCTGAGTGGAAATCATGCCCCGGAACCGTGTCACAGTCCATGTTCGTACATGGTTGTTATCAGCACAAACTAGAAAGGAAGCGATGTACAATAACATTTACAAAGGATGACAAAACTTTCGAGATAAACTTCTCTAATGATTTCTATATGATAGCTTTTCAAGATTGACTAAATTCTGCTTGATCGCTTAATGTCAGGTCACATAGCATCTCCAGAAAATTATTTAACAATCTACAAGTGGATGCTGATGTCCTGTTTTCTATTAGTTTTGTCTCTTCCCTCAGAAATTCAAGCAAAACTGAGGCAGGCCGAATGCAACATTATCAATCCTCCGTGCGCAGATGCTAGGACAATAAATATCACGAGAGCAGCCTGGCAGCAGAACCATCATTACAGACGCTGCTCTTCTATTTCATTCATCAGTTGCTCAAGTTTTCTACATACAGATGTGCCCTTTCCTGGCACTGAGGGTTTAGCAGCAAGTTGCAAGGGAACAGATACCTCTGGATCGTTTGTTTGCAGTATAATTGGATACCATGTTTCCTGTTCCTTTCTTTAAAAAATTGGGATAGCAGCAGAAAGCAAATGTGTTCTCTGCCGTGCCCCAGTTGCTGGATTCTGGGTGAAGCAGATTCTTACAGACAGAGGAGCTTCCCTGAGAGCAAGACGCTTGTCCTGAGCATAAGTCAGGACAAACAGGATAGCACAACAAACACTGGGAGACTGCTGAGAAAAGAAGAAACACAGACAGCCCTTTGAAGCCATGGGAAGGCTTTTTCTAGGGCTCAAGAGGAGATAGTGCATATTTTGCTGCAACCCAGAAAGCTCCTGAAAGGCTGTTAAAAGAAGACAAGTCCTAAAGGACCTGCCCACAACAATAAGACTTGATACGGATACATTATTTTACAAACCCTTTTATTTCCATAAATGGCAACATTGGAATAAGACACAAACAAGAGAGTGAGTTGTTCCAGTACCCAGTCAAATAAAACTTAGGCCCTTTAACTGCTAAAGGCTTTGAAGAATGCTTACTTTAAGAGAGAGAATCCAAGTCAATCTAGCCCTTCCCCCACCCCCAAATCTGCCCAACTCATTTCTATCACGTGGGAACAATGCAAGTTAAAGCAATGCGTACAGATACTTCATTGCTCAGGAGGAAGGGAGAACCACCAATACAAATTTGTGCACAGAACCCATGATTACCTGACACAAGGTGTTTCTCTGAGAGCATGATCTTCGTAACAGGACTTCGATGAACTGTGAAGGTCTGAAAGAGCTGAGGCCCGGACCCAACGGTTTCAGGGTGCTGTACAATCACCCTCACTGCTCCAGAGCTGGTGCCATACGCAATCTCAATCCAATTGCCACTTACACCTAAAGCAAGCAAGAACACAGTTGTTCCCCCAGGAATGAAAGCTTCTCCTACTGCTGCCAGGGAATGAGGCAGTAGAAAACAAGCTTCCACCGTAAGACAGATATTTATTTTAAATCCTGTTTACTCATTGTTTTCCCATGAACAGAGGGGACATCTTACTACTAAAAAACCCCAACATTTGTTCAATTCCATACTACACACTTCAATGGTGTCTTAACAACAGCCTTCTCACCCATTCTCTCCCACCTCTTGGAACTGAAAGAAGAGATGGATAAAGTCATATGATCAGATATTTTGGCATTCCTTACATTGATATGGTCAATACATGCCACATACTGTTTATTTTTCTGCCTTAGTGGGAGGCAAATGGGAAATCGAGGCAAGAGCAGGGAGGACTGTAGGTAAAAAGGTCACAGTGGTATCCATATAGTGATGTGAGTAACCACTTTCTCACAATTTGCATTTTGGGGGGGGGGGGGGTGTTGCTTTGGGTTGTTTTGTTTTGGGGTTTTTTTTGGTTGGGGTTTTTTTGGTTTTTTTAAAATTTAAAAGATAGCTGCACTGTGATTACAAAAGCCTGTACAGACAAAATAGCCAAGCATCATTCAGCTGCATATGGAAATAGTTTTTAGCGTATCGGTTATAGGATCAAACACAACAGCAAGGTTGTCTCCCCCACCAGTTCACCACAAACTATTTCAGTGAATACAATCCATCATCTAAATGCATATCTTGTGTAAAAGGCTTAAAACCAGCAAAGGTACATCATGCGCAGGCATTAATAAATGATGCATTATGTTATTACATTATACGTGACTCTATAATGCATGATGTACAAGCATTGCACACATACATGTATGTACATGCACCTATTTATACGTATGTACAGATGTAGGGGGAAGCAGTTATGCCTGGTGTGAATCATTCATTTGAAGATGATTAAATCAAGAAAAATTCATAGTTTATGTCAAGGGCTACCTTGTCTGCTTCAGCCCTGCTATGCAGCAACAGAAAAAGTCCGTTCAGAAAAAACAAAATCCCACATCTGTAACAGACTCTCACTGAAGAAACAGTGATAAATACTGACTTGTTTTAGGTGTGAGGTAGACACTGAGCGCTGTTATAGCATCGTTGGAGGGATCATGGTACAACTCTGTGACTAGAAGATCGTTGTCTTTCATCCGCAATGGGAACTTCTGCATGTCTGTGGGGAAGAGACATTTGTTTATTACTTTCAATAGACAGAGTTATTCTGATGCAACTTAGACCAATTAGAGAGTTTAACAACAAAGTTGCTCAGTACCAGCTCCTTTTTATTCCGCCCTGCCTCTGTTTCTTACCTATATAGTAGATTGAGCCGTTGTTACAGCCCAGCAGCAGAAAAGACCCAGCAGTATCATAGCTTGTGATCGGAACAACATCCTGAACCTAGTGCAAACAGAAAAGAAAAAAAATAAAAATAAACAAATCAAGAAGTTAGGTTGCTCCTTGCTCAGTTTTCAGACATTTTTGGTACATTTCATTGAAGAACACCTGAGTTTAGTACTGGTTTGAAGCTGTTGTGCACACACTCACACATACAATAGCATTCTTAAAAGTACTGCTGGTAGATGACATTCCTCTACCAAACCAGATCTTAAGTCATGGAGTTCAGCAGAAGCATGCAGACAGGTTAGCACAACTGCTCTGGAAGATCCTTCTCCATGTGAAGACATAAAGCTTAGAGCATTGCAGCTAAACCACATCTTGAGAAGAGGATTTTTTTTTTCCCAATATGCAAAATGAACATACTTCACACTTTTTGTCCTATCACTTTACTTTTCAACAACTCCTTAAGAGGTTACTGGGCAAAGGAACTAGATGTTGCCTCTCTAAGCCTTCCTTTACCCCCAGTTCTTGTGTCCCTCTACCAGCCTCTATGGAGATCTCAGCCTCTAGCACATATAAAATTCTTGTCCCACTTCCAATACATATCCACAGCAAGTAAACTGCTGGAAGGCAGCCCTATCATATTTTATTTACTGGTCTACAACTTAAGGTGGGGGATTAAGAACGCCCTCTCTTTTCCCTCTAGGATCAAAAGGAGTGCTGATCCCCTCAGGTGGGACAAAGATCTCAAGCAAAGAAAAAGTTTAGCTTGTCCTAGGTGTGATCCCCTATCTCAAGCAATTCTTTTTTGCTTCAGCCCTCAGGAAGAAAAAGCCAAAAGCCATTTTATCCAGAACTTTCAAAAATGCATAAAGTCACAGCATTTTTCCTGTATTCCATATGTTTCAGTCAGTCCACTTATTGGACACTGAATACTAACTCATGGAAATTTCAGCCTAAGTTCTCATTTCTCTCAGACCTGCAGCATCCTTCCAAGTGCTTCAGAGACTTGCAAAATCATTTGCAAAATACCTACAGTGAGTCTGTTGGATAAAGCAAAACAAGCAAAGAAACTCCCCACACCCCAAAGAGCTAGCACTCTAAACCAGTACCAGTTGCTAGCCTAAGGGTAGTCTGTAGGCCCCTAAACCATATTCTAATGTTATCACTCAGACTTACAGAGAAGGCTGCAACATGAATACAGCTTCTGCATATTTTCTGGGGGAGGTGGGGTGGGGAGGAAGGGAAGAAGCACTTTCCCTCTCTCCTTTGTGTAAAGAGCTACACCTCTCTCACTTATGTTCACCCATAATTCAGCACAGATCTAATGCTAAAAATAAATTGTTCTTGGAAAGCACTTGGATTTTCCCCACATAACTGATGATTGAATGACCTGGCAAAGGATCCTTTCCAATTACTGAAAAGAATTGCTATTCTTATCTCAATGCTTTCACATAGTACTTTTACAGATACGGCTCTTTAAGTACCCTACCCTCCCCACGCTCAAATTCGTACTACACCTAATTAAATAAGGTATCAAACAATCTGGGCCACAGAACTTAGTTTCAAAAGATGTATTTTTATCCAGGCTACTTTGAAGAAGTAGTAAAAGAGCAGATAGGCAAGTAACTAAACACAGTCTGGGCATCTAAGAGTCTATGGATCAAGCTGCAGTGTGCTCTCTGGTTCCGTCAATCAAAGGTACACACAAAAGCTCTCACATCTGCAAAAAGTTTACAAAACTAATGAAGGTAGAGGCAACCCATTAACAGATATACCACTTTACTCATCACCTTGCAGAAGAGATAACCACTGCAAGGAGAGGTCTGAGCAAGAGGATCTACAATGCTGCCGACAGCAGAGACTGACTGACTACATCAGAGGGATCACATAAATAAAGACTCCTTCCTTATTGCGGCAGAGATAGCTATACACAGCAACACTATGCAGCAGTCACTGCTAAAACATGGCCAGTGAGAATCCTCACTTCACAGACAGTTTTTCTGTCATAATCTATTGATTTATGTTACCTTTTATTCTATAACACTAAATATTCTGCTTCCTTTAAGCTCTCCTATACTAAGAATTTCATTACTCATGTATATAGCACCCACAACCTCCTCTCTTTGTTGCACACAACTGAAACACTGCCAGAGGAATAAGTACTAGGGAAACCACCTCAGCTAGTCTGTTCAGATCTCCAAGATGGGAAGAAGATGCCAGAAACACTGAGGCAGAGGTCAGACTTACATCTCAGGGTATAATACATAGAATCACAGAAAGTTAAGGGTTGGAAGGGACTCTAGAGATCATCTGGTCCAACCCCCCTGCCAGAGCAGGTCCACCTAGAGCAGGTTGCACAGGGTGGTGTCCAGGTGGGTTTTGAATGTCTCCAGAGTCAGAGACTCCACCACCTCTCTGGGCAGCCTGTTCCAG
Source organism: Chionis minor (assembly GCA_013398295.1). Lineage (NCBI taxonomy): Eukaryota > Metazoa > Chordata > Aves > Charadriiformes > Chionidae > Chionis > Chionis minor. Next base: position 1,054,063 of record VZSF01001826.1, read on the forward strand.
TGCTCTGCCACCCTCAAAGTAAAGAAGTTTCTCCTCATGTTGAGATGGAACTTCCTATATTTGATTTTATACCCATTGCCCATTGTCCACATCAAATACAAAAATCACAGTGTAAGGAAGGACAGCTTTGCGCAAACTAAGCCTCCTTAAAATAGAACTTGGAAAGGCATCAGGAAAGAAAGCCTGAAATGAAACAAAATTTTTGGTCTGAAATGGGGCATTGGCACATTCTGTTCCTCAAAACCTCTCTCACTGCAGCAAGTAGGATTACATCCTAAGTCCAGAGCTATGGGCAACTCATCAAAAGCAGTTACACAAATATCATATATTCTCATGAGGACTTTAAAGATCAGAGGTACAACCCTGCCACTTAAGCCTTTATGGAATTCTTCTAGAAGAATGTGTTCTAAAGGGAGATGAAGATCTTTAGGAATATGGGGGTTTTTAACCCTCACTAACAAAAGAGCCTCAGGTACAGAAAACACCTTGAAACTGGCTGGATTTGGGGATTTGGGTTTTGTTTGTTTTTGTGGTTTTAGTGGGGTTTTGTTGTTGTTTTGGTTTTTGCCATCATTGTTTTTTGGTTTTTTTAAAGGGAGCTATTCTCATCCTCTAGGAAAAAAAATAAAATCAGAAAGCCAAAAAACTTGGGTATACAACATCCTGGCATATAAGCCCCTCTTAAAGATTTTCTACTTTTCAATAAGAAGTGCTTTCACCAAAGGAATAGTCAGTCAAACTGAGGAACTATTGATGTGATCAGAAAGGTTTCTGTGGCTCCCCTGGAAACAAAGATGAATGGGACATTGGTTTTTATTCCTTATGGCTTGCTCCTTTAGAAAATACTGTCAAACGCCAGCTTGTCACATAGCACTAAGTTGTCTCTTAACAGAAGATTTTTGGAAGGCATCAATAGAGATTTAAACAATGTTTTGTTCAATTCAAGACCATACTAACATGTCTTTCTCTGCTGCAGCAGCAGTGCTATCCCATGATTATTATCTGTGCTATTTGTTAGCAGTTCTGCCACTTAAGGGTTGAATCAGAACTTAGCCAGCAAACAGTGCAGCAGCCCCAGGTCAGTTCTGCCTCTCGAGATTCGAGAGGCAATTTGGCTTTTTTTGTTGCATCCAGGTTTTGTGCCACAAAGACGTACATCTGGCTGTGTTACAAGCATTGTTACTCACATGAATGCTCGTCTATTTTCGGGGACTCACACAGACTCCAAGGATCTCTCTATTTAATATGCATTCTGACAACAGGAATAAAGTCAGTGCAGCCAGAAGCATCCACATGCAAGACAGACATCTTTAAAGCACCATGTATATTTCTGCTGAAGAAGAGTGTCCCATTGTAAAACAGCTTTTGGGATCCCCAGACATCAAACTGCCTTCTTAACTTGCTTGCTTGCAGAAATTGCCGTCACATATTCCCCACAAATTTTTTTTATTTCCTATGATCCTAGTGAATTTTTAAAAAGTTAGTAATCCACAAGGAAGTTTAAATATACACACACTTGACATTTATTACTCCAAATCACACCACGTCCTTTTATTTGAAAGCCTAAGAAGCATGCTTGGTAGTACCACCAAACAATTCAACATTCTGCTCACAGGCACAATACTCAGATACCAAGGCAGCAAACTCCATAACACAAGTCAGGGCTGAAAACCCTGTGACAAGCATTTCACACATGCTTTTAGATTATTTTACTCTCTTTTTACTAGAAAGACATACCAGCTTATTAAAAGCGATGCGGAAAATTGAATTGAACATACCTGCCAATGCTGAGTCACAGCATTCCACACTCCCACTTTCCCTGTGTGGCTTGTAGCCACCAACTGGTTGCCAATGAAGAAAAGAGCATCTACAGGGACTCCAAGACTGAAGACTCCTACAAAAAATGAAGAGTCTATGAAGCTCATCTAAAATAAAGAGAAAAAAACAGTAACAATGGAATCTCTCCACTACTATCATATGTCACATTTATTACAGTAACAAGTAAAAGAACAGCCAAAACTGGGTTGGCAGTGTGCTAGGAGAGGTACCATTCAGGCAGCAAACTGGATTCCATTAAACTAAACGGCAGCATGATGTTATGTCTGCTGATGCAATCATTGGGAAGGAGAAAGGAGGCAAGAGAAGGAAGAAGAGCCCACGCGAAATATGCATTCCTTATTTTTCTACAGCCATCAAGTTTCTCAAATACATCCTGAGGCATTAAAAAAATAAATAAAAATCCTATTAAAGCAAGCGGGATTTTTTTGGTTGTTCTGTGTTTGGTTTTCTTATCTGTGACTATTAAGTGTCATTTAAAAAGCAGTAATTTCATGCGTTTTGCTAGACATTTATGCCATACTAGTTTGTAAATACCTTTTAAAGTATTAAAAGTTCTCACCACTTTTTTTTTTTTAAATTCCAATCAAATAGATGTAGTCTGAAAAAATATTTCAGAAACTAAATACAGCTACATCCTTATTCTTGGAAAAAGACTGAACCACCCCACTGTGACAGTACTTGAATACATTTAAATTTCTCTTTTAGCAAAAATACTTAAACCCAGAAAAATAAGGAGCCTGCAAAACCCTGTTTATTTATTTATTTCTTATTTTTTTCTCCAGATCTTTAAGCTTGGTTACAGTCCACGAGTAATGAGTACAAGCTATTAAAAATTGAAACTACACGGAGAATCAGTTCTACCAATCATCACATAATATTCAAAATCTGGAAGATAAGACTTACCAGCAAATGCTAGCTTTCCAAGTAAAGCAAATGTGTCACCAAGAATGTTTCATTTAATAAAAATCAAAACACTGCAGAACATGACAGGCATTGATGACTATGGTTATAACGGACCTCGACATCTGAGCTTTTCCACAAAATCTGTCCTCTCTTTAGAGCTTCCTAGTCTCATCATAGATCCAATATGAGTATTTTTAATCGAACTGCAAACTTGGATAGCATACTACATTTTGTACTATTTATTGTACCATGTATTTAAAAGTTACAGCAAACTAAAAAGGTCTGAGATCATTTCCAAGTTTGCCAGCTATGAAGTTCAGCAAACTGGCCCTGTAAGTAACCCTGTATGTCATTCCAGGCCAAGTTTTACTGCCTGGTAAGTACAAAAGTCATTACTACTGGGGATGCATTACACTACCAAGCATCAAGCTTCACTCACGAGTTTCCTATTCAATAATGCTCACTCTACATATTTATACTACTCCTCATTAATAAACTTTAACTGCAGCAGACAGATGTCTTCTAAACAAGAGTACCCAATAGCTGCAAAATTTCCCAACATTGTTTTTGAACAAATTCAAATGAACAAAGTGACATTCCCAACAAAGAAGCAGCCCTCTGTTACACCCCAAGAAGGAACCTCAGGAAGTGCAACACATACTTATGTTTTAATTAGGATGCTACACTGTTTTCCAGGGCACAGTACAATCATTCGATGCAGATGAGATTCAGCAGTACAGGGCACATGAAAAAGGCAATAACAAAAAATCCACAGAAACAACTAGAATTGATTACTCCAGAGAAGGGTGAGGTTCAAGGAAATCAAGAAAGACAGTTTGAATGGTCTGGAGGAATCTGAAGTGTCAGTCCTGCTTAGGCTCAACAATCTTGAGACCCATCCACAGGGGAGACAACGCTATACGTAATGACAGGCTCTTGTCTTAAGGGTCCCTCTCGGTAAAATACTGCTTACAGCAGCCATCCAGCAGCAGTGTCTTATGTAAGTAATATTGAAAGGAAAGAGAATGCTCTGGGAGAGCTCTATCACAAAGATGCCAGCCCACACAATTTTCTGAGGATGGTGTCGCCAGGCTCCAATGACTGTTTGGAACAAGTAGGTTCTTTCAGAAGATGACAGCAATGTACTACATTTCTAATACAAAGCAGGACTGCAAGCATTTGCCCCTACAAAGAAACAAGACAGCTATATTCAAGTTACGACTATTTAACCCAAGCATATTTTAGGGGCTTTTTTGAACAAAGTAGAATGACCTATTATCCAAAAGGGGAACAGTACATTTTGTTCCACGTTCGTCAGACTAAAGATTCAGTCCTGTAGGCACTTTCTCTCTGCTTCCTCCCGCTCCAAGTGGCATTTCCTTTGTTTCCTAAAGTCCCTTCAATGCAATACAGCCTGTTTAGCAAAAGCGCTTCCCTTCAGTGTTGTTGCCATGTTCAGTCGTAGTCTGAGTTATCAGAACCTTATGGTGTTGGCATATTTTAAAGGTTTTATTTGAAGTAAATGTTCATTTATGGGTTTTGCCTCTCTGCACTTGATTTCCAAAAAATCCGAGATATTGTTTCACATATCTTATTGCAAATCCCAAGATAACACAAGCAGCTAAGTCAAACCAGAAAACGCAGGAGGAATGTAATAGCACAGTGCTTAAAGCAATGCCTATTACAAGACTACAGCTGTCATGCTAACTCTTCCCTCTCTTTAAGATTTGGTCAAGGAGAGCATAACAGAAGAAAAGGCTTCTCAAGTACAACATTTATGCCCTGTTTAATAGAGATAGTTCACATTCAACTGTTAGAAACACATTTCAGTTTTGGTATTGTTTTGAAATACAATGGAACCTCCTTTTCTGTTTTGCTGACCATGATTATATACACGAACTCTATGAGTCATAAGTAAAAGAGCAGTATGCAGCTGCATTATCTCACGCAAGACCTTTGCATTTCCCCATCTTCTGATCCAACTTGGTGCTTCCACTTATTCAAGTGTGAAAAAAGCAACAGCCATTAACATGGCTAGAAATTGCCTGAGCATCTTTCAAGTAAGTTCTTCCTTTCAAGGCACACAGATCAAAACTTGAATTTGGTCATTTTGAATTTAATTAATGGCCACATTAATTAACATGACTTCAACTACAGTGAAGTGATACATCTAATAACAAATCAACTCAGCATAAAGTTTCAGAGAAAAGTGGCCACATAAGGAGACTGCTGTCATGTTTGTTAGCAGCATCCACCACCAGAGGAAACAGACATTACTCTCATAATAGCGGTGATTCAAACACCAGGGATTAGGCTAGAGGAAGTTCCTAATAACATTCCCTTCACTGCCTCCCAAACTTGCCCTGTATTTGAACAATAGTGAGTCAGACAAGCCATCAGATCAGTACCAAGGAATATTTACTTCTGAAAACGTATTCTTGCTATTTCTAAAGCCTCCCTAATTACATATCCTTCAGTGCCAAGGTGTACAAACAGTAATGTCAACTGACCCGTCAGCCTCACCTCTGCGCCTGGAAAGATCGTGGAACAGATCCTCCTTGAAGGATGCATTAAGGCATATGGAGGACAGGGAGGTGATTCAAGACAGTCAGTGTGACTTCCAAGTCCTGCCTGACCAACCTAGTGGCCTTCTATGATTGAGTGACTACATGAGTGGACAGGGAAGAGCTACAGACATCAGAGCTATGGGGATCTGGCCCAGGCAACATGGGTTCATGAAAGGCAGGTCCTGCTTGACCAACCTGATCTCCTTTTATGACCAGGTGACCCACCTGGTGGCTGAAGGAAAGGCTGTGGATGTTGTCTACTGGGACTTTAGCAAGGCCTTTGACACAGTCATCCACAGCGTTCTGCTAGAGAAGCTGGCAGCCCATGGCATTGACAGGTGGACTCTTCACTGGGTTAAAAACTGGCTGGCTGGCCAAGCTCAGAGAGTTGTGGAGATGGTGTTTAATCCAGTTGGTGGCAGGTCTCAAGCAGTGTTCCTCAGGGCTCAGTTTTGGGGCCAGTCTTGTTTAATATCTTTATTGATGATCTGGACAAGGCAATTGAGCGCACCTTCAGTAAGTTTGCAGATGACAATAAATTAAGTGGGAGTGTTGATCTGCTTGAGGGTAGGAAGGCTCTGCAGAGAGATCTGGACAGGCTGCATCAATGGACTGAAGCCAATGGTATGAGGTTCAACAAGTCCAACTGCCAGGTCCTGCACTTGGGTCACAACAACCCCAGGCAACGCTGCAGGCTTGGGGAGGAGTGGCTGGAAAGCTGCCTGGCAGAAAAGGATCTGGGGGTCCTGGTGGACAGAGCTGAATATGAGCCAGCAGATGCCCAGGTAGCCAAGAAGGCCAGTGGCATCTTGGCCTGTGTCAAGAATAGTGTGGCCAGCAGGAGCAGGGAAGTGATCATGTCCCTATACTCAGCACTGGTGAGGCCGCAGCTTGAGTACTGTGTTCAGTTTTGGGTGCCACAGTATAGGAGGGACATTGAAGTTCTGGAGCATGTCCAGAGAAGGGCAACAAAGCTGGTGAGGGGTCTGGAAAATATGTCTTATGAGGAGCGGCTATGGGAATTAGGATTGTTTAGTCTGGAGAAGAGAAAATTGAGGGGAGACCTTATTGCTCTCTGCAACTACCTGAAAGGAGGTTGTAGTGAGATGGGTGCTGGTCTCTTCTCTCAAGTAACTAGGGATAGGACAAGAGGAAATGGGTTCAAGTTGCACCAAGGGAGGTTTAGGCTGGACATCAGGAAAAATTTTTTCACTGAAAGAGTTATCAAACATTGGAACAGGCTGCCTAGGGAAGTGGTTGAGTCACCATCCCTAGATATGTTTAAAAGTCATATAGATGTGGTGTTTAGAGACATGGTTTAGTGGCGGACCTGTAGGGTAGGGTAGGGTCGAGTAGGGTCAATGGTTGGACTAGATGATCTTAAAGGTCTTTTCCAATCTAAATGATGATTCTACGTCATCTATCTGGACTTCGGTAAGGCCTTTTACACAGTCCCCCACAACATTCTTCTCTCTAAATTGGAGAGGTATGAGGGGACCATTCAGTGGATGAGGAATTGGTTGGATGGTCACATCCAGAGGGTAGTGGTCAACAGCTCAATGTCCAGATGGAGATGGGTGACAAGTGGTGTTCCTCAGGGGTCCATACTGGGAACAGTATTATTTAGTATCTTCATCAATGACATAGACAGTGGAATCAAGTGCACTCTCAACAAGGGTATGAACGACACCAAGCTGAGTGCTGTGGCTGACACGCCGGAGGGATGGGATGCCATCCAGAGGCACCTGGACAGTCTCAAGAACTGGGCCCATTTGAGCCTCATGAGGTTCAAAAAGGCAAATGCAGGGTCCTGCACCTGGGTTGGGGCGACTCCCAGTATCAATACAGGCTGGGGCATGAAGGGATTGAGAGTGGCCCTGCCAAGAAGGACTCTGGAGTACTGTTGGAAGAAAAAATAGATGCAAGCTGTACATGAGACGACACTGTGCGCTTGCAGCCCTGAAAGCCAACCACATCCTGGGCTGCACCAAAAGCAGCGTGGCCAGCAGGATGAGGAAGGGGATTCTGACCATCTACTCCACTCTCATGAGATCCCACCTGGAGTACTGCATCCAGCTCTGTGGTCCCCAACATAAGGACATGGACCTGTTGGAACAGGACCAGAGGAGGGTCACAAAAATGATCAGAGAGGTGGAGCACCTCTGCTGTGAGGACAGGCTGAGAGGTTGGGGTTGTTCAGCCCGGAGAAGAGAAGGCTCCAGCGAGACCTTATCGCAGCCTTTCAGTACTTACAGGGGCCTACAGGAAAGATGGGGACAAACTTTTTAGCAAGGCCTGCTGTGATAGGACAAGGGGTAATGGCTTTAAATGGCTTTAAAGACAGTAGATTTAGACTAGTTACAAAGAAGAAATATTTTACAGTGAGCGTGGTGAAACATTGGCACAGGTTGCCCAGAGGAGTGGCACATGTGCCATTCCTGGAAACATTCAAGGTCAGGTTGGACGGGGCTCTGAGGAACCTGATCTAGTTGAAGATGTCCCCTGCTCATTGCAGGGGAGGTTGGACTAGATGACCTTTAAAGGTCCCTTCCAACCCAAACCATTCTATGATACTAATTCCTGTATGCTTATTGCAGTAGAGCGTGCCTTTTCCCTAGCAAGTTATAAAATGAAGAAATTTTCATCTTCCAAATTCCATTCATGAACTAATTGACAGAACTGAAGCCTTTTCATCATCTCTGTGTAAAAATATGGTTTTAATAAGGCATATGAAAGAAAATAGCAGAATCTCTCAGTATCTGTAGCTTTCCATTGCAGAAACTTAGTTCCTTTGTGCTATGGCCTAGATTCAAATGCAAGTCCAGGGAAAAGTTCTACTCTAATTTGCATCTTCACACAAAAACTCAAGCTGAACTGAACAGTATTAGTTAGTACCTGTTCAGTAAAAAGACTACTTTATTATTCATCTTTCTGTTTTTGAAAAACGACACCTCTAGCATGACAGAGAAGTAAGTTAATATGCTGGGATATGTTACTTAGTGTAGCTTGTTTTGTTGCTTTGCAAAACTGATTACTGAACACTGCTAATCATAAATACCTCAAAATAAGGTTACAGACTCCTTTCTGTGGTAAACACACACAAAAAAGAAAAAATCCGGGCAGTTATAGTTACCAATTTCACTGCCACTACCACCATCTTGAATGCTCCACAAGATTATGCTACTCTCTGAGGCAACTGCAACCATCTTATCCTTGTCTCCGTGAGGTCCTCCAACCACCTTAGCGTTGAGAGCCACTCGCTCAATTGTCCAGTCCAGATAGGGACTCGTGAACACCTGCTGCCACCCAGATGATTCTTTAATTCTGGAAGAGCAAAGGAGGGAACAGGGACCAGAGGTTAGTGATTCAAATACAGGCATCTCAGCCTAAGCCTGAACCAACGTGGATCATCCAACCAAAAGCTTGGGCTAGTAAAATGCTAGAGAGTGAAGTTCAGCATAAGACTTTACAAGAAATCTCTATTAATTTCCAGAGGGGAAGTGTATTGCATAACATGAAAGACACCCAACCATGCTGTAGCACAAAGCTGTGCTATCTAGTCACATTTTCTGTTTATGGTATACTGTAAACAGACTACACCGAACTGACTATAAGCTTTATTTTTAGAGAATCATTTGCCTGTGCAATTTTAAAGACCTACATGGTGCCAGAAAAGCACAGTTTATCCAATTTAATTTTAGGCAATAATTTAGATACTTTGCAACTGAGCTAGAGCACAGTAAAACTAAGCAGTTAAATTATATAAATGTTAACATGGAAAGCAGAAACATATGTATCATGTTTTTTGTCACTGTTGCCAGTCTTTCAATTCAGCATTGCATCCCACCTGGAGACGAAACACGGCAGATCACTGTGCTCTACCCATACAACCCACAGAAGAAATTGCAGTGAAGTGACTTCAGAGCAGGACTGCAATACGCATAAGCCTTTAAATGTGAAGAAGGCATTCTCACAGGCTTTATTACCAAGTTTTGAAGACTATCGTCATATTTGAATGGGGAAAAAAACTACCTTTACGATGCACTGTGCTTTGCTGTAGCTTTTTATTAAAATAATTATCTTAAGCATTTAAATAATACCTGTTACAAGCAGCATAAAAGAAAGTCACAAAACTAAATATCTGAGTATATTTCATTTCTTACTGCATGGAATTCACTGTCCAGTCCACTATAAGTTACCACTTACTTGGACAAGTGATTCTCGTTAAAATTCAAATGTTAAGTTGTTACATTAAAATAATCCTGAAAAGAATCTTAAAAATCACATCACTTGACTGGAGCATAGTAGTATAAGCAAGCTATATAAAAATTTGTGGGTAGAGGGAAGCAAATTTAAGTGTATGCTCCCTCTTCAAACACTAGGTATTCAAAAAAGTTTGGGCAAATTCACTTAAACAGACAGGTACTAAGATGCAGCACAGAGAGGGAAAAAAATGTTACCAAAGCTGTATAAGAGCAGAACAGAGGAGGGAAAATTCCACCATTGTATTCCTAGAGTTCCTGCAAGCTCCAGAAGAAAAAAGTATTCACATCAAGACAAGACTGCTACCTTGAGTCACTATGAAGAAAAGCAGCATTTTAAACTGGCATATTGACCTGTGCCTTCTTTCAGCAACCATTCATGTCTGACATGCTTCATCAAAAGCATCACTAATGACTTAAGTTCAATGGTAACAAGTCTCATTAGGCAGATTACCAAGCAGGAAAGAGGCAGAACCCTTCACTTAAGTGAGCTAGCATCCAAGGAAAACAGGCAGAGATAAAATCCTAAGGAGGAGACAATCAGCACAAAGACAATTGCAAATCGTTGCCTCTTTCTCCAGTCAGACCATATTAAGCACAACTGAAAAAACAAGAACATTAAGTAGAGCAAGAGAAGCCACATTTAGTACAAATTACAGCAAAACAAATTGCAGTCGTGAATACAAGAAACAAGTTAGATGTCATTTAAGTTACAAAGCTTAAGCAAGTAAATTGGTATTCTACATAGTGAAAAAGGCAGCAAATTGTGGCTTCAGCTTGGCAGTAAAAAAGAAGCTATACACATTTTACTCTTTATTCTCCCTACTGTTTCTGAACCACACTGCAACAGCAGTGTTTTGGTTTTGGCAACAGCTCTTGTTAAAACATTACTTTTCATTGGAAAGACATCCACCAATTAAATCAAGACTACCAGATGTGAACTAAGAACAGCTTCTGTAATACGGAGGTGTTACTTATTTTCATCCAATCTTAAAAAATAGCCAGTTTGTTTGCAAGACATAAAGACATTTTTCAGCCATACAGGTGAAGTAGCAAGTGCTTAACAGTGCTGCTAAGGCAAAAAACCTGAAGCTTAAGACAAGGTACATCACTTAAGTAGCAAAAATCCATTAACTGTTTGAAGTTCTTTGATAGTCTCGCTTCATAGACTGTCTTCACAACCATATAGTAGGAAGAACTTTTAAAGTTAATATTTCCTTTAAAAGCCAGCTTTAAAACAGGCTTTTGAAGCAGTTAAATTGGAGTCCATTACTTCTGCAACAGCATCAAGAATTGACATCAAAGCAGGAAAATCTGAATTACCATTAAGCCTTTTATTTGCATGGGCAAAAGTGGCAACTCATACTGATAGGAGCAGACTGAAAGCATATAATCTACTGTCATTTCAGAGTAAAGCAACTTTTTGCTTTGCTCATAACAAATTATCAGGTTTGTTTAGGTTCCTGTAACCTGACAAGTAACTACATTCCTACCTGTAGCAAACAGCAAAATGGGCATAGGCAGCTACTATCCAATTGTGGTGGCCAGCTACTATTAGGACTTTCCGTGGGTCCACAGGAAATCCTAAAAACAACAACAAAGCTAAAGTCAGTCAAGTGATGGGTATTAGAAGATGAACAGAGACTTCTAGAACAGGATAGAGCTCTCTGCTAGAATATGCAACAGAAACTTTGATAATGAAGTTTCTCAAGAAACATCTTCTGCTAGAGTCTAGTTAGCAATATACTCCTCATAATCCTTAAAACTATTACAGTTCTTACATGGAAGGAAGACATTTCATCTCAGTCACTACAATGCAAAGTGTTCATAAGGGGAAAGATGGAAATACACGCCTCAGTTTTAAAGCCTGACTCATTGGTGAGAATTTGAGGATTGTTACCAAATAAGAAACACTTTCCTTTGTAAAATGCCTTTCCAAATGGTTGGCGCAACCCTGCATTATTGTTCCAGATTGTTGAACTGAAATTTCCAGTATCTCAGAATACGTATAGCTCCTCCACTTATTATCTAGTGGGAGTATGCCTATTTCTGATCTATAACTAAATCAGGTTTAGCAGAGAAGTGTTGGACGACACTGGAAATCAGTGGTCATGGTACTTCCCTGAGCTAGCTCTCAGCCTTGATATGCGAAAGAACTAAAGCCTAAAGACTGCATCTTCTATCTCATTTTGCCCAAGACTGCCCTCTTCCAAACCTGCGGCAACTCACAAACAAGAATAATCAGACATTCATATCCAAGGCTTATTTTTATATTACCCGGATATAGATTCACCTTTTAACATACTCTAGATTTTCCTAACACTGCTACAATTTGCATGGTTAGATCAGAAATATGACCCTTCTAACAGAATCATTTTCCTTGCAAAGTCAAAAGCTGGAAAATAACAGAATTCAAGCCTATCTTATTTACGGGTTTTATATGGAAAGCACACTAGTCAAACAACTGAAGACTATCTTTACTCTAAAGATTTGACTCTTGCAGGGCAAGAGAGGCACCAGGAGCAAGAATGAGGTGCAAGAACAGAAAGGAGGTCCCAAACAAAGGCCAAAAAACGCTGATCTGTCTCATTTTTATCATGGTGTTAGTACATTGTAAGGCATTTATCTAAGGGACCATACTAAGACTTCACGAAGAACTTTGATTTGCCTTTCTCTCAGCCTCATGTCTTGATTGTGCAGCAGTGAGCCTTAAATACTGTATAGGGAGTAGTGTTTAATTAAGTGTTCAGCAACTTAAGATCAGGCAAACATAGAACAACAGACTGAAACCAGAAATAGTCACTCAGTTTTTATTTCCCAGTGACAATCGTCTTTGCAATTTGTTTTGGTTTTGAAACTGACATTCCTCACCTAGCCTGACTGTACCTTCCCCGGTACCAGCAAGTGTAGGCTGGACACCACCTCCATGAATCTCACTCTCAGAGGAGTTTTGACCAGTTCTAACATCAGCCGTTGGCCCAGCAGTATTATTTATTTTACGGTTGGGAATGCCTATAAAAAAAAAAAAAAAAAAGATGTTTTGTCCCGGCCCATAAACTTCAGCTATATAACAGACCGTCATTCACTTTCAAAATACAGGATTAATATTTGTGCATTTTGATCTGAAGTTTAATTAATCTGCTGTAAAAATCAGGCAATATCTTAACAGTGAAACAGGAAATACTTTTGCTCTCTATGTTGACATTCACAATTTAAGGAACTACCTTCAGAAAACTTTACAACAATTGGCTAGATATCCCCTAGACTTTGGATCAACACATGAACTGTGTTCATCTATACAGAGAAGTGAAAATCTAACGATTACTCATATTGTTAAGGAAAACTCATTTGTGCTGATTTGTCATCCAGACATTGAGCACCTAAAGTACCTGTACCTTCAGAAAGAAGAAAGCGCTCCATGCTGATAACATTTAACTGAAATGTACTTGAAGAACCTCTACTCTAGTCTACTACCAAACACAGCCTGCTTAGGATTAACATGCCAGCCCCCATCTGTTACTCTAAATACACCATTTCATACAGCATACAGATAAAAGCCTTGTTTTTTAATCTGAATTATGTTCAATTCAACCATTCATGTTAATCTTTCCATAGGAAAGCCTTCTCTGGACACTTCGACAGCTAGAGTAACTACCTCAGCCAGCCAACCCCCACAAACTAAAGCAGTAAGTGAACACAAGCAACATCAGGCCATAAATACAAAAATACCTGGAGGAGGCAGGTAGCCATGAAAAAGGACACTGCCACAAGATGAGCGTTCCAGTTCTTCACATAGTAGCAATCTTCTCACTAAGAATGAAAAAACAGATATGACCGTAGCCCGGGAAACATTACATTATTTCAAATAACCTTCTGAATCAGTAAGTTTGAAAATCTTCAGGGTCACAACTGCCCAGAACTTCTAAGTGGGTCATTACTATAGTAATAAATGTGAGGTGACCTCATTTTTTATTTTTTTTTTAAAAAAAAAAGGAAATTACCTAAAGGAGTAATTCCATAGAATTCAGCTTCATGCCTGAGAACATTAATACTCACTCCCCTAGAGAAATAAAAAACAAAACAAAATAACAAACAACAAAGATCACAAGAACAGAGTGAGTCAATATCTTGAGTATAAATACTTGCATATAACTAGATATTACACAATGTGTCAATCTACCTGTTTACAGAATTACCACCAAATGCATTTAATACATTGATGTTTGAGATTTCAACGTGATCTTAATATTAATTATCCTTCATTAAAATAACCACACAGAAACAATAAAGAAATACACTGCCAGAAATGGTTTAAATGACAGTAATCCACTAACAAAATATAATGCTACCATTTCTGCCTCTACCACACCATACATTTACTCTAGACAAGGCACCAGATCTACCAGGGAGCCAAGTCACATACCAGGCACCCAACTAGCTGAGTAAAACTGAACAACCGCCATTTGAAAAAGTTTTCTAACGCATCTGATCAAATTAATTTTCACTTGAAGTAATTAGAACTTCTTACCGTAAGTCTAACTCCTTTGTGCGAAGAAAATTTAAAATGGGTGCAAATGCTGCTGGATCTCGATCAATAAATATCTGCAAGGAAAAAATCACTGTACTTTTAGCTTTATGATGGAGCATCCACCAACTAAAATGCTTTTTTATGCTGAACAGGGGAAAGGGGAGTTGAAGATGAGGCAGTCCGCAGACAAACATAACCCGAAGTTTTTGGGCCATTCCTTTGCTCTCATTATACTTCTACAACCCACTTATGCAATGTTCTTAAAAGACATATATACAAACACTGCTACAAATAGATGGCACTTAATAAACACGTCCTTTAAGTACTAGAGTCTCCGCAAAGGTCAATGGGTACTTTCACTTTCTATCATGTGTTCAGTATACAGTAAATGTAATAAGATCAAGATAAGTTTTGACTTTGTTTTAATTAAGTCAATTGCCATTACAACTACCTCTACACTTTAGCCAAGTACTCGTGTGCCTTACTGTCACTCAACAATGCTGCTGTAACTATAGTTTTCCATTTAAGAATATCATATGCACAGACTGAAATGGCCATTTTGCTACATATATTTGCCAACAAAAGCTACATTTCCATGTCAGGATTACTCAACTACATATGCAATACTATCTAATGAAAATTACCCCTCCCCCTGCAGTACAGCAATTAGCAGTTCTTTCTGTTTAAAAAAAAAGGGTAAATTTTCTGTCTCCGCATTGTCTGTACGACGCAGAATGAGCACAAAAATAGTCACATCGTTCCAGTCTCATTTATATTGGAATGAAGATGAGAACCAAGAAATCCAGGGATGTCACCAATTTTCATGACAGTTTGGAGACCATGATATTGAAGTAGTTACATGTGGGAGACCTTTATTCTGTCCTAAAAATCTTTAAAGCTTCACTAGACTTAACTAAACTAAATACTCCCAGTCAATAGCATGAGCAGTATTGCAACTAGGCTTTGAGGCTGTAAGAAAGAGGATAGTGTGTTTTGCATCGAATCTAACACAAGAAAAGGAAAATACATGGTGACATCTTGAAATTATTTCAAAGTCCTATATTTTCCTCCTGTTGAAATAAGTGACAAAACATGAACAAAAGGTCAAGTCCAACTGAACTTCACTCCTCACGGACTCTGAAGCAGAGACGGCACTGCCAGCATTTCAAACGCAGTCTTCAGCGACACTGCTACTAGGGGTTATGTAACACAACAGTGACAGAGAAAATGCTGGCAAATGCCAAAACAAGTTTCTAAAAGCCCAGGAATGTGAATGTTTGCAATTAATTTGGCCATTTGTTTTCCATGCTTTCAAGCATAGCTGACTCGGGCAGCGTAACTCCCATTGGCACCCACAGTGAATACTGTTCAGGAGGGAACCTAACTGAAAGCATAACATTAAATTAACAATTTATCAGTAGAGTTATTACTCACAGCACCAGTTTCATCCTTCAGCGTTGAAATTCTTCCACTCAGCAAACTGAAACACAGGAATTCTTTTTAGATATCCCCCAGAAATGTACTAACACAAATGCAAGATAGCAACACTCTCAGTTTGCTCTATTTGTGTATTGTAGAGTGCATTTTGATAAAACTGTAGAGCTGAGCAAAGAGAAATGCCTTGGTAAGGCAGAATGCTGGTGAGGGTGAAGTATCCCTCCTGAACAAAAGGACCAATGCATGCGCACCTGAGGAAAGGCTAAGAGCTGCATCATAAGGACCTTCAGATTCCTAAAGAAAACAGACACGAGGCCTAGCTTGAAAGGCCAGAAAAGTTTCCCCAGGCACCCAAAAAGCTGCACAGTTTGTTACAATCTAGTAAATCGGTAAAAGCTGCTGAAGTAAAAAGGAGGAGTAAACAATCCATTCTGCAAGGACTTACTGGGCAAGAATGGGGTGGACGAGTTTTTTAGTCCATGTTACTTCAAAGTTTCTCTCGCGTCCGATCAAAGTACTGTTGCTCCAGATCAGTAGAAAACACAACACCAAAAACTTGTTTTACAGATAGGAAGCAAACTGACTGATAACAACGGGTTTGTTTCAAGATTCCAGCCAAATCTGGATGATGATTACCTCTGAGATTTTCCAGTACTGGGTGACTTTCAGAACACCCTCCTTAGATAGTATATTTAGTGTTGAGAAACTGGAGAATAGCATGGGACTGCCTCCTTGTCCCTTTCTTTCCGTGCTTCAAAGGTGATATTTCCCTGGCACCCCATTTATCTGAACATTTCAGTAAAATAGGAGCAGGTCATGCTGCCCGTCTATGTGAGCCACCAGGCTTGTATTGGGAAAGAAGTCTAGAGTGCAAAAACTAAACATAAGGAAGAAAAACTGCCAGCCTTTAGGTCTTCTTTTATGTGTTGGGGATTAACTGGGGTGGTAGAGGTACAGCAACTACAGCAGAAAATTACTAGGGTACAAACAGTAAGCAGCACAACCTACAGAAGTGGTAAGAGTTAGCAGAAAGATGTTCAACAATTCAACAGCTCTTGCACCACAAGTTAAAACCCTCAAAACCTTGACTAAACTCAAGGTACAGCAAAATTAAAAAAAAAAAAAACATTAAAGGCAGTGCTACCTTGCATGGTTAATAAGATCACAAGTTGCAATATAGTAATAAAGTCAGTGGCAGACTAGGAGTGTTATTTCCAAAACACTTCATCTAAAAAGTAACAACTCCTCAGCACATATAAGCTGCCATAGCACCATTCAAGACAGAAGATGCCTTCTGGACAACAGCTTGTTCCAAATTAATGTGTCCCATTGCTTGAGACAGGGAAAAAGCATTAAAGAATAAAGACACTATTTATGGCATAAATTAAGAACTGAGAACATGACTGTTAATTTGCCTGTGTTTAGTGTGATGATACATTACAAATACCTGGAAAAAAAGGAGTCTGGAATCCACATCAGTGTTTGTCTTGAAGTGCTGAACCTAGGAAATCAAAGTTACAAGTTTAGAATCAGCTGAAAAATTGGAAGGAAGTTTGCTTTATAAGAATTCTTTGATTCATCCCACAAAGCTGATGTGAAATGGGTTTGAGAAATTTGAGATCATTTAAACATGCCCAAAGTCAAAGAGGCTGATGATTCTTTGCACAGATTGTCCTTAAGCATGAAGCAGGACTGTCCAGAAACCCCAAAAGTGTCATTCTTTATATGTTTGTAACACGCTGTCCCAAACATTCTACATTTTCTGGCGCTCATACTTTGTCAACGTTAATGCTTGGGAAAAGAAAACACAGGAAAAACCACATGCACAAAAACCAGCCACTAAAATATAAGTTTATCTAAAGTGTGCTACATTTGTCATTAACGGGATGTTACACTTACTTAGGACTCAAAGGGTGCTACATTGTGCACTGCAAAAGACTACAATGAGCTTCAAGTTAATGTTTTAAAGTAACTTTAATTATTTGCCATTTTGCCCAATAACAGTTAAAAGAAACAAAGTATTTACACCAAATCATATTGTGAATTAACACAAATTATAGTATTGCTTATGATGGCAGACAGTATTTTACATAATAAATAACAGTGAATACTTTTATGCTTCTTCTGGTTTTGATTTAACATGAAGGAAGACAACTGGGCTGCCAGCTTGGACGGTAAGTTCATGCTCTGCATCAGCTCTCTGACTGTACATATCCTTTTACTAATACCGTGACTAAAAAACCTTTGGTGACCTCTTTATTAATGGGAATCAAAAAATGCAAAAGTAAAATTCCACAACAACTTCCCATATAGTGCAGGAAAACATTACACAATATTTTTGGAATAAAAGCACTTAATCATAATTTTATCTAGTTTTCACATCTTGTGTTTTCCAGTTTTGGAGGGGGAAAAAGTAAACAAAAAGCATTACTTTATACCTCTTAAGAGGCAGAAACACAAAGGCTCCCACCCCACATAAAATGTGGATTGTGTAGCTGCTCACTGAAAGCATAACAATGACAAATCTGTTCCTAACAGAAAATCTACAGTGTCAGCGTTCTAAGCACAAACATGCACAAAGTCTTTTCTAAATAAATAAATAAAAGAGAATCAACGTAGTTTGCTCTTTAAATGGAAAGTGACTTCTAAGTATATTCGCAATTTTGCACAGCTTTTATCATCAGTAATACAGATCACTACCCTCCTCTACTTCAAGAGTGAGGGATGATTCATTTAACTATATTACAGTATGTGCATAATAGAAAACAATGACTTACATTAATTTTATCCAAGATTAATCCAGACACTGCTTGTAACTATGGGGATAGATGCAGCACCACCAGTTAGCCCTTTTAAAGGTCTTCACAAGCTAAAGACTTTTGTTGTCTGATACTTTAAATACTTTTCAACTTTCAGCTATTTTTGTGTTTTTAGAAGAAAAACAAACAAAGAAAGAAACAAACAAAAAAACCCATGCAAAAAACCCAAATAACTTGTGGTTTCCCAGGAAGGTGTGTATAGGTAGAAAGATATAGGTAAAGTGCTAGAACCACAGCTAACTGGTATTTTCTACAACACCGAATGATAAATGATGCATTAACTCTGAAGCAATAAAAAAATGACCATGTGACCATGATGACATTCAGGATCCTTGAACAGATGTTTGAGGACTCAATAGTACTATCTTCTCAACACATTACAGCACAATTTCTCACCTGGAGACATGTTTGCATTTAGGCACACGAGCAACAGTCAACTATTCAGAGGTGTCAAGACTGAAGTTTTGCTGGTGTTTCGACCAACTGGGTTCCACTCTAGCACTTCTTAAGTCAGCTAAGGAGCTTAGTAGCAAAACATTTGGGACTAGAAGATGTTGCAGAAGAACAAGCCTCAAAATAAGGAGGACAGGAAAGAGAGCTATCAACTGATTCCACTTGCAATTCCACTGCATCTCCTTGCAATTTTATCAGTAGGTTCAGATTGCACAAGGATCTTCTGTCTGTGATTTAGCATTTTGGTACCAGTTTAGTAAAGCAATACCTCATACTAACATATACCTTAGAACTTTTAATATATATACATTAATCTGTGTAAACAACAAGACAGAGTGCTCTGGTCCAGGATGCAGAAAGAAGTTTAGCTAGCAACACTTACATGCATCAGCGCACCTGCAGCGGTCAGATAGATATCGTATGAGGAAAGTTAGCCAAACCCAATGCAATATCCTCAAATACGCTTATGCAGGTGGCAGCCTACAGTTATTTTAAAGAAAACGTAGTCAAACTAGAAACAGACAGGATACGTGTCAGCTACAAAACAACCATTTTCGTAGTCAGTTCCACTTGTAGAGTTATCTTATCACCAGAGAGAGACAAAGGGTCAAGAGAATTCACTAAATTTGGCACAGTAATTTCTGTAAATGTTAACTTGCAAGAGGCTTGTGCTCCCAACAAAAGAATCCACAAAAGCTGAGACCAGGAACTGTTGGACCACCACCCACAATAGAGAAGCTCTGGCAGTCCCAGGGAGCAGCGGGAACCTCTTATCAAAACATGGAAAAGCTTGGGTCTCTGTACTAGATGCTCCAAAGTATAACTGCTGTCAGAGACAGAGAACGTAATTTCTTTTTCTCATACAACTCTACAAACAAAACTAAGTGTCTTGGCTTTGTAAGAAGGGTAACAGGAACTAATGAAGAGGAGGAAACATGTAGAGTATCCCACGCTCCCCCATTTGCTGTTCAGATCATCCATTCCACTGTCAGCTTTGAATCAGCTGCCTTTGAAAGCTGAAAAACCTGGCTCAGATATTTTTCAAAGAATACGGGCAATACAAGCCCATCTTCTGAGTAATGCAAGAAAATTCTTAAAGTAGTAGTAGCAGTTCCTACCACTTACAGCTGGTTTCACATTGTGCGCAGACACAGGAATACACATTACTTCAGTTTCCACTAGCTGCGGTCATCTGAATGATTTCATGCCTGAGCATTTTGACAGGAACATTTGCACTATTTATCACACAGATTCTGACCACAGCTGTCCCACAATCCTCCCTCTCAGCCTGCCAAATTGTCCACATATGCCATCTTCCATACTTCCAGTGTACATTTAACGACAATACAATTCTTTATTCCGGCTGATCGCATCAGTATCATTTCAGCCTTTTTAACACCTTAGTTTTTAAGGCTGATTACTAGAAGCCTAAGGACCTGATGGCAGAGCAAAGCTCTCCGTCCTCTTCTCCTGAAGAACCAGCACTCCCAGACAGTCCATGAGACGCATTACTGGAGCGGCTATCCAGAAACCGCAGACACTGGCACCCCGCAGGACCGCCGACACTTCCCGCATTAAGCGCCCCTGGCTCAGCTCCCCCGCAAACGCGCTGGGTGCAGCCCCCGCGTCGCCCCGGGAGGCAGCGCCGCGTCCAGGACAGGCAGCCCCGGCTGACGGCTCCCGGGCGAGTCGGCACCGCCGCCCTCCCGGCACCGCCGGCCCGCCCTACCCCCCCGGCACGGCGGGGCAGCGCCTCCCTTCGCGGCGACCCCCGGGCAGGGCCCGG
>VZSF01001826.1:1075211-1233205 GCA_013398295.1 Chionis minor
CGGCCCGGCCTGCGCTGCGAGGCCGCCGCCGGCAGCGCGCCCGCCCGCCCCGGCGCGGCGTCACGGCTGGAGGAGAAGGAGCCAAGAAGGCGGAATTCTTGTCTTTTGTGTTTTTAGAGGAAGGGGGGGGGGGGGGGGGGNGGGGGAGCGGTCTGCGCCGCCATCAGGCGCCAGTGACCCCAGCCTTCAGTAAAGCCGGCGCTAGCGCGGCCAGCCGGGCCTTGTGGCTGCCTCCGGCCGCGGGGACCCCTGCGGGGCGGGGGGGTCACGGCCGCGGTGAATGGCAGTGTCGGGACGCAGGGGCGCAGGAACGGACAATTCCCTGAAAACGCAACGGGATGGCAGTGGTGGCACGGCGGTGTTTAAAGCCCGGGTTGCAGCCCGCCCCCGCTGGTCGGATTCCGCACCGATGAAAGGGGGTGAAAGAAGCCAGTAGGCTCGACAGATCTGAGCCCGCAGTGCAATTTGAGGAAGAAATCTATCACATCAAGGGAAGGAAGATTGAGGAGGAAATAAATAACAGTGCGGTTAGCAGAGGAAGTAATAAAATTGTGGTTTTAAAGTTGTGAGGGTAGGCTTTATGATTAATTCCTACACTCAGACAAGCAGAGGAATAAGCAACTAAGAGCCCGATATTTTAATTTATTTTAAGTGAAATTTGCCTAGAGATTGAAAACCCACTGGGAGGATCCGCACCCTGTTTAAACCTTAATGTTTTTCTGCAAGGAAACGTGGAGAGAATTGAAGCATGCTCAAAAATTGTATTTTGAAAATGCTTTGAGAGTTTTGTGACTAGTCGGGGAATAAACAGCTTGAAGTTACCTGGCCACTTTCTCACCTTCATACCTTGGAAATTCAAGTTTTATTTTTCTAGTCATATCGTAGAGCCCAATTGACCAAAGCTATGGAGGTGCCTTTACCAGGCAGTGAAGTATTTTGGAGAAATGACTTTGCTGTCACAAGGCCCTGCCACTGTCACAGAGAAACACACAGCCATGTTAGGCTTCTTGGGCTAACGAGCATGGTGTATTAAGCTTGGGCACAGAGCCTATGAATACTGCTGTAATGTGTTCTGAATATGTTAGTACAGGCGCTTCTGCAGTGTGTTTTGCCCTACAGCCTAAGGGGAAGGGGAACTTGGAAAGCAACTGAATGTGTCACCAAGCCCTGGACCTTCGTGCTTCCTGTATGCTTTGTAGTTTGGGTTTCTTCTTAAGAAGACCTCACTTTTGGATTTCTGCTGAGTTGTTTTGTCCTTCCCCGGAGCATAAAATAGGAAATAAAAAATGTTCAGGTGTGCTATCAGGCAGAGAAGGAAATTGAACTTCCTCTCCTATGTCCCGGGGGAGTCCTCTAACTGTTAAGATATTGGATAAGAGAGTGGGAAGGGGTATTTCTTTTCTTGTCTTTGGAAGGAAGATTGACACTCCCTACTTCAAGCCATCAGCTTTTAAAAGAAAAACTTAAGTCAGAGAGGGTTTAAGGCAGTGGATCATGCTTGGAAACCATACCCTTCAACCTGCCACTGTGGAAAGACCGCGTAGAAGACTTGCTCCTGTCCTCGGTGTTTCCTGTGGGCCATTCTGAGTGGCTGCTCATAAAGGCAGCTGACTGAAAGATCACTTTTCTGCATGCTAATTCAGTCATGTTTTGTAAGGAATCTAATAGCTTAAGTAGTCAAGGACCATAAATTGCACCGCAACTGACCACGTCTTAAAAAAATGGCACTGTAAGCGTTGCGCATATGAATGCTTCTGTGGCCCAACTTGCTTAGGTCACTTTTGACAAATACGTCTTAGGCTCCTAAATCACGTTTGGCTCACAGTGCCTAAATACCCTTATATTTGAGATTCGCCTCTTCTTAAATAAAACATAAACACCATTGGCATTTGTCATTCGATTCATGAAATTCAATCCAGGAAGAAGCAATGTGAGAAAATCAGCTGTACATCGATGCATTCATTCCCTGACAGCTGCAGTCCTCAAACACTTCCACTAGATGCCTCTATTGTTTTTAAAGTAAGCTTCCAAAAGGTAATTCGTGTTTAGCCTAACCATTTAAGGCATATTCTCAAGACCATTTCTCTTTATGTTGCAATTAAAATACACCATTTGCAATCACTCAAAAAAAAAAAGATCCCAAGCTCATTTCAAAGCACACATCACATCAGTGTTATACAATATTAATATACAAAGCAACTTTACGTTGCTAGTTTCTGTGATCCTTTTATTAATTCATTAAAAAAAAAAAGTCAAAAAGGGCCACATGGGGCACTATGCAAAAACTAGACATCAGAATTAAATATACATGTTTCTAAGTGATGATTGTGCAGTTTAGGAAATAAGGAGGCCCATGCAGTGGATTATTGGCTATGTGGTGGTGCACATTGTAATTTGGTCTCTTTAATTGCGATAATTCCGGCTGAGAATACAAGGAAGGGTTTCTTACCCGCTTTTTTCCACTTGGGTATGAGTACAGTTTTTCCTATTTTCTGGCCAAGAAGCTAATTATTCCTTTCAAAAGAAGGCAAATTCTGCTGTATAAATTGTATTCAGAGACACCTCCCAATGGCATCATTGCCTTTAAGCTACTTAAGATACAAGTCTAGGGAGGAATTGCTACTCTTTGGCCTGTTCACCAGGTGCCTGTTTTGCTGGGTTATTACCTGAGAAACATTTTGGCTCCCCAAGGAGCCAAAGGAAGTTAGGTAATAAATTCCTTCTCTGCCTCCTCAGCAGATCCATAATACGGGAGATCTTGCACCTCCCTGGACAGGCTCCTTTCCGACCACTTACACCAACACTAAATGTGGTGGAGCAGTCTGTGCAACGGAACACCAATTCCTGAGATATATTTTTAGCTGTTTATATAAAGCCCAAGTCAGACTTTTTTTGTCTTTTTGTTTTTCATAGCATCTGGTTTGGAAAACCAATTAAAAGTTTTGGAGGTGAATAAGCATTTAATTTTGGTGATGATACAACATGTTACATTATTATTGTCTAGGTCTCTATTTTAAAATAAAAGACATTTTGCATATTTGAGTAGAGGGGGAGCCCCTCAGCAATTTAAAGTCCCCATCTGTTTTTTTTAACTATTTTCTCATACAGCATGAGAACTTTGTGACAGGGATCTTGTCTCTCTATCTTTCTGTAAACTGTCATCTTGATTGCTTGTGTTACACATAATAATGCCAAATTAAAAATTTTCTACCATCTGCTCTAAAGGGAGGAGCCTTGGAGTCTCACCAATATAGTCACTCTGGGAAATGTTACTATGAGTCACTAGGAACAATAGTTAGTGCATGCTCAGTTTTTCCCCAGCTTTGCTTACAATTACTTAGCTTGAAGGGTCTAAAATTTGAAGGTATTCACTTAATAGCCAGTCTCCAGTAAAGAATACTAGAATAACTTTAAATAGGCCACAGGAGAGAGAGGAAGCTCATGGGATTAGGTGGAGCATGCATTTCTTCATTCCTGAACATACGGTTGTTGCTTGCAAATTGGGAAACAACCTTTCTTTTCAGTTCCAGATGCGGTGCTGCACAGTGGGTGGCTACCAGGGATGTTCCCTTTGTCCAGAGCCCCACAGCCAAATAAAAGGGATATTAGCAAAAATGACTATAAAGGACTTTTCCCCCCCTCTTAAAACAGAACGAAAGGAAGGAGATGATAGATCCAAGACCAGGTCAGAAGCAGCTTCCTAGAAGGGGAAGAAAGATTCTACAACGTCCTGTAAAGGACTCTATCCAAGTCTGCTGAATCCCTGGAAAATTCTTAAAACCTTCATGTTCAACAAGTCTGGTGGAATATTATTATTATGCTCCAGATTAGATTATTAGGATTATTATTATTATGCTCCAGAATAGCATTTGTTCTCCGTTACCAAGTGTGGGACATCCACTAATCCTGCTACAGAGCACTGCTGAGGTCTGCTTCCCAAAGGGCTGCCAGGACTGCACACCACTCAACAGCTTTTCTTTCAGAATTACTGCCATTGGTTTTTTTCCCCTGCTAAACTAAAAAAAAAAAAAAAGAAAAAAAATCCAAATCTACCAACTGTCTTTTTGAAAAGTTCCTCCTCTTCCCAATACTCCAGACAAGTTTAATATGAAAATAAGTGTTAATCACAACCTGATAATTTTCAGTATATCCTGGCAGGGCTGTGTGTGACAAGAAACGCGAGTAAATTTATTTATTATTTTACTAGTGCATGCTGTGTCCACGGCGTGGGGCTGTTTGCTAGCACATGTCTATTGTGAAAGCCTAGGCTTTTTTCCATTCGGGACAGTGGAAGAATGCCACTGCTGCAGGCTCCAGTTTGGTTTGAAAATCCCTTGAGTTTGTGTGCAATAGATGCGTTTGTGTTCATCATTTAAGTCATTCAGCTAAAGTTGTCTACATTTCTGTATTGAGTCAGATTCTGTTTACAAACTAGATGTAGCTATTAATCAAATATCTTCCCTAAGACTGGAATCTATCCTAGAAAACAGGCTTAGATTATAGTAAATTAGTACAGCTTCATTTATGGTGGAAAAATTCTGAAAGTAATCCGTGAAAAAATTTTGATATACTCAGTTATTTTGTTCTCTTTATGCTCCTTCTGACATATTTCAGCCCACCAATGTTGATTATGCTCAAGCATTTTAATGCTTGTTTTGTGGTTCCTTGTTTCAGTTATAATAATTGAAGGGTCAGAGACAGAAACTTTACATTCTGTATATGAGGTCGACACCAGAACACCAAAGATTTTTGACTTCTGTGGGCTGAAAGGACAACTGTTATGTGGCCTGACCTTCGGTATAGTACCAGCAAAATAACCCTACATAATACATTCTTCCTCAGGTTGATTTTTACTGTATGTTTGCAAAACCAGATCTGGATGTCTTTCTGCAAGGCGGAAGGACAGCCAGTGACAAAGCATCAAACCCACTGCATAAGGAGGTGACTTGTCTATCATTTAGTTACCCATTCATGGGTAAAAATTCATGCCATCTCTGCCATGCAATCTTGTCTACATTCATTTTACAGCCATCAGTTTGCCTTCTAATGAAGAAATGTTGAAGTGCCTTCTTCAGATAGGTGTTTGTGGGTTGATCTGCTCAACTACTCTTTAACAACAGGCCTCATACCATACAGCAGCACAAGAGGGCATGCTTTTTCAAAATATTTTCTGGTTGATCAGTTTTCAATGTTGGCATTGGCTGCAGCATCAGAGATACCTGATAATCCACATACCCATATGACTCCAAAATGCATCTCTCAAATGAGCCCTGAAAACCACAGTAAGGGTGAGAGATGGTCAAAGCTCCTTTCAGCTCATTTCTAAAGATTTAAACAAATGTAATTTGTACACACAGAGGATATTACAGTTGTCTAAACTGGACAGTTAGCTAAACTGTGGCAATGACAGGAAATACAAAATCATATTTGAAGTCCTGATATTATTTTTGTTTTAAGAGAACATGCTCTACTTGTCTGTATACATAGCCAGGAGCAACTTACACTCCTAGGAGTCCTTCCAGCTTTATCCACTGCATATTCATCAAATTGATGAGTACTTAAACCCACGTATCTAGAACGCTCACCCATGAGCCAGGTGCTGTGAACTTACCTTGCTTCATTTGCTGTAAAAAGTCCAAAACTGCTGTGTCCATTTTTATTCACTGATGTTTTGAAACATCCAGAGGGACCTTCAATAGGCTGGAAAAATGGGCTAACAGGAACCTCATTACGTTCAACAATGAGAATTGCAAAGCCCTGCACCTGGGGAAGAACAACCCCAGGCAGTAGTATATGCTGGGGGCCACACAACTGGAAAGCAGCTTGGCAGAAAAGGCCCTGAGGCTCCTGGTGGACACCCAGTTGAACATGAGGTAATAACGTGCCCTTGCCACAAAGAAGGCTAATGGCTTCCTGGGTCACGTTAGGAGTGTTGCCAGCAGGTCAAGGAAGGTGATCCTTCCCCTCTACTCCTCACCTGGAGTATCGTGTCCAGTTCTGGACTGTTCAGTAAAAGAGAGACATGGAGCTACAGGAGAATCCAGCGAAAGACCACAGAGATGATTAAGTGTGGAGCAGAGGAAGGTCTGAGAGAGCTGGGGCTGTTTAGCCAAGTGAAGACTGAGGGGGGATCTTATCAATGTATATATATAGCTGAAGGGAGGGTGCAAAGAAGACAGAGCCAGGCTCTTGTCAGCACACCCAGTGACAGGACCAGAGGCCGTGGGCATTAACTAAAACATATATATATATATACTCAAAAGCTTCCTGGACATGGCCCTGGGCAACCAGTTCTGGGTAGGCCTACTTGAGCAGGGCACTGGATCAGCTGACCTCCAGAGGTCCTTTCCCACCTCAACCACTCTGTGATTCTGAGTGTGACCGTGTGTTTTAAGAATGGCTTTTGCTCTTCAAACCACAAAGAAACATAGTTTCACAGCTTCATTTGGTGGCTGGTGGTTTTCTTTCTCATCCTCTCCAACAGTGTGCCTTCCTTTCCCACATTTTAGATTCTTTGAGCTTAAATAGTAAGGTTTAAGTCATGTTTAATCTAGCAAAACCTTGCATACAATTAACTAGTGAATGTGGCTTTTTCCATAGCAGGCAACATACGTACAGTATCTATAATTTAATGTCACTTGATTCCATTCCTTACAGGATGCTATTCTGCAGTTGCTTATCATATCACCAGTCTTCAGGCGTTTAGGCTGAAATTTCACAGGTTGTGTTTTTTCCTTAGCCTCTTTTTGGAAACTGACAAAACTGAGAACTGTTCTGTATATTTAAATATAGAAAGGAAATATGTCATTTTAGAGGTTAAAAATTCTTGGTTGTACTTGAAATTTGTAAGCAGGACTTCAGCTTTGGTAAGACAACAGACCATCTCCTTTGGGGGAATATGGGCTTTGCCAACAATCTTATGAATTAGTCACAGAAATTTGACCAAGCTGTTAGTATCTGAAAGCCTCAATCCTAGCTGCTTAAAAGCAAACTAAACTTTTGAAGCCTAATCTGAGAAACATCTAGAACGATTTTCAAAAGCATAAATCCCTTTAGCATGTCATTACTGGACGAATATTTTTTCCTTTTTTCAAAATTCTAAATAAATCTCCACCTATGAAGCAGCTATCCCTTTCTTTCACCTGAAATAAAATATAATTAAGAGTCTTCCGGGGGCAACTGGGAAGCTAGGGTTAGGCTAGTACATGCAGGAGAAAGAGCCTTGCCCTGACTGCTGTGCAACACAGCTGGTTCTTCCAAATCGGCCTGGGTGCTCCATAGAAAGACCCACAGCCAGAGAGGGAAGAGCCAGACTTTTGCAGGTCACCTGAAGACTCTTAGCAATTTTACTTCCCCCCCTGATGTTCTATCTATTCTCATCTTCATTGGTGATGATTTCCAATGGTAGGGGTTTGTTTGTTGTGTGATGTGATTTTTCTTGTCTCTCAAGTCTTCATGGAATCATAGAATCATCATAGAATGGTTTAGGTTGGAAGGGACCTTAAAGACAACCTAGTTCCAATGCCCCTGCCATGGGCAGGGACACCTCCCACTAGACCAGGTTGCTCAAAGCCCCATCCAGCCTGGCCTTGAACACCTCCAAGGATGGGACACCCACAGCTTCCCTGAACAACCTGTGTCAGTGTCTTCCTACCCTCATGGCGAAAAATTTCTTGCAGATGTTTAATCTAAACCTACCCTCTTCTGGCTTAAAACCATTACCCCTCTTCCTATCACTACAAGCCCTTGAAAAGAGTTCCTCTCCAGCTTTCTTGTAGGCCCCCTTCTGATACTGGAAGGCAGCTATAAGGTCTCCTCAGAGCTTTCTCTTCTCCAGGCTGAATAACCCCAACTCTCCCAGCCTGTCCTCATAGGAGAGGTGCTCCAGCCCTCTCATCATCTTCGTGGCCCTCCTCTGGACCTGCTGCAATAGGTCAATGTCCTTCTTATGGGGGGACTCCAGGGGACTCTCTGGGGACTCCAGAGCTGGACGCAATATTCCAGGTGTGGTCTCACAAGGGTGGAGTAGAAGGGCAGAATCACCTCCCTTGACCTGCTCGCCACACTTCTTTTGATGCAGCCCAGGATGTGGTTGGCCTTCTGGGCTATGAGCGCACGTTGCCGGCATCTTAGAGCTGCATAGCAGAAAATTCTGTTATTTTGGCATAGTTCACTAGCAGTATATCAAACAACAAGAAAATTTAAAAATGCAAGATCCAATTCTAGCAGTATGTAAAGTAAAAGGCAACACTGCATTATTTTCACACCTTGCCAGAACCCTTTCTTCTTACTGCAGAAGCAATTAATGTTGCATCATCTTTCTTTTCATGTAACAGTCACAGTGCTTGACTCAGGAAAGGAAAGGTAACTGTCAGTTTTCTGTATTACAGTCACATGCACACATGAAATCTTATTCATGAAAAAATATTCTAATTTGGAATAAAACTTCTGAAATCTCTTGAGAGGCCAGAAATGAATAATAATTAAACCATTTATCACTTACTAAGTGGACTAATTACAATGAAGGCTGCCAATAGTTTTTTTCTTCCATATTTCTGGAAAAAAGAAATCCCACTCTAAAAATGCTTCAAAGATGAAAAAAATCTTCTATGTATTGTTATATTTCAACTTTGCACAGCAGAACTAAGACTTTGGTTCAAAAATCTATTAAATCATTATCTTAGCTAATATTCCTAGAGGGACAAAAAATACTAAGTATGGAGGATTTTTCATTACACAGAAGTCTCCAGCCATGGCCCAAACAGAAACCATTACTGTCATTTCTCATTTATATCAATTAGCGTTCTGTCCTTACCTTGCCTACTGCTTTTCATCTTGTCATCAGATATTGAAATAGAAATGTGAAAGATTTCCTTGGGGTTTTGGGTTGGGGAGGGAGGGGGAGTAATTTAGAGAAGATGTTTGAAGGAATGGGATGTGAGAGAAGAGTGGAAGTCCCATTTTGGAGAAAGCATAGCACATAGTGTCAAAAGGTCCTTGATTTAATTCTGTGTTTAAACAAAAATATTGAGTAAGGAGATCTTTCAAACTTCGGTTACAGTAATAGAATACCCCAAAAAAAGCAAGCAGAAGAAAAGATAGGTGTTCTTACTGGCAGTCAATGAACCAAATAAACAGAAGAAAATGCATCTGAAATATAACAGTTAAGGACAGAAAAAAGAATTTTCGTTTTTTGCTCAATGCATCGTGCTTTTAAACAGGATCAAGTGTGTATGTGCATAATGAAAATACACCTAGTTACACTACATGTTTCTTATAAGTAAAATGTCACCTCATTGTACTAAGACACACATCATTTTGTTGTTTAATAATTTTCTGCTGTAGGATTTCTGAATTGTTCTATGATGGTTTTAATGGTGGACATTGGAGAAGGAAGTCATTGAACTGGTTTAAAAGGGGCTGGCTTTCAAAGGGTGGGTACCTTGCTATTTCTGAAGTTGGTGAGAAAAATATCCATCTGAAAACCCAAATATTAAGGCACACAAATTAAGTAGTCATTTTCAAAAATCATGACTGTAGAGTCCAATATCCTTTAGCGGTCCTTTGAGTCAGAGTTACTCAAATTCTAGCTATGGATTTTTTTGCACCCATGTTGCCAGAGAAGTGCTGTATAATTACAGATTACATAGCTGATTGATGGTGACTTCATGAGTCACACAAAAGGATAATGAGCCATTTCTTTAATAAAAAGTATTTAATGAGTGGTATTTCTACTTATTCCTTTCTCATTTTAAATGGATACATTAGCTTTGGAGCTCTGATTTCCTACATTTCCGGAAAAATACTTCATGTATTAGACCATACATACCAATTTATGAATCATAGGCTTCTCTGGTTTTCCTTAATTGTTAGTTTAATAACACAAGATGTGCAAGACAGTCAACAGCATGTCAGATAAAATTCCAGTAGAAGCTTACTGGGAGTGGAATACCAGCAGTGCAATTTTGCTTGAGGCTTCTTTATTGAACTGTGTTGTCTTAATGAAATTTAGTAGTCTATTCCCATTTAAATGGAATTCTCACCTGTTATAGAAAATATAGAAAATATTTTAAAATGCTGTTGTGTAATAATATATAAATAAATAATACATAAACTTTACCTAGTATTATCTGAATTTGTTTTTCTTTATCTCCTTCTTCCAGAATTCATAGGATTATAAAATAGAAGTATTCATTTTCAACCATCTGGGGATGAAGTTTCTGGTTTGTAAATCTACAAATTGATTAAATAAGCAGTTTGTTAATTTATTACAATATTTCTCTAGTCTCAGAAACATTATATTCTAGTCAGAAACCCCCCTTTTTTTAAATTTCTGTAGTCTTGCACCTCTATGTTCCTCCATTTCCCCATTGTTACCCTATTTATCACACCTCTCCACCTTGTACCCGTTCAGTGCTGGTACCCTCCTCAGAAGGCATTCGGCATCTAGCTCCAAACCTTTTAATTTACTTGCATTTGCCACACACAAATGTGCAAGTTATTATTTCCAGTGCCTACCAGGTTGTGATTCCAGAGAAATAATCCAGTTTCAAACTAATGAAATAACCCTTTCTTTTCTATTCAGGATCACAGAGTTGAATCAAAAGCCTAAACTGGAGTAAAGCGATACCGTTTGATCTTATCTAGACTTAATGCCACGATTTTACTAGGTCTGCTTACAGCACAGCACAGATGCTTTAGTAATTTTCAGTCCTTCCTGAAAACCACAACGTCTTCTAGTAGCACATCCTGCTGATGACAATGGTCATTGCCAGGTGCTTCTTTATATTCAGGTAACTGCCATAGTAACCACAATTTTACAAACAAAAACCGTCTTCCTAACCCATGGAACTTATGAATGTCTTGTGCCTGGAAGGGCGACTACACTTTATCCTGCATAAACTAAATATGCCTGGTTTTATTCTTCATGTGTAATTCCCACAGGTCTTCATTTTCTTTGAATTACTCAACTTAGCAACTTCAGAGGTATTTTTTCGTTTTTCAGTCACGCCCAAGGAAATGAATACCAATGAGCTTACAGCTATATTAAGGGAGAACACCACCAGAAAAGTTCATAGGCACTAGTATAATTTTCCTATTATTGTCTTCCTTTATAGCAACAAGAAATATGGCAATAAGAACCATCATATGACAAAGCATGGATGCTATACAATACATACAGTTTCACTTATACTGCTTTAATTGCACCTCTGATTGTAATGGAGAAGAGCCAAGAGGGCGGACATTGGAGGGAGAAGGTTGTAGCCTTCCGTGTCATGCCGTGCGGCTCGTGCGGGAGGGTGGCGACGGCAGCCCTCCTCATTCTCCCACACTCTGCTGCGCCCAGGGCTGCACTCACATCTGGCAGCGGTGCTGTGTGCCCAGGCAGGGCATTTCGTGGGCTACCAACGCGTGATAATTAGCATGCCATGTAATGGCATCACGTGATAACAACCGAATGAAATGCTCTGACTAGCTTCCCTGTTCTGAGAGGAAAAGGGAAATACTTTAATGTCAGAATTGTCTGCTGCCTGCAGAATGCGATCTAAGTGATGGAGAAATTCTTACTGACCTCTTTGCATTATGGTTTTCCTGTTCTTGCAGAACTAAAGACATAATTCTTTACCCCACATGTGATAAATTCATAAAGATTATGACTGACATATTCAGATCATTGACTTTTCTTCATAATATATGCAATATAGATTTTATTGTATCATTTGTTTCACAATAGAAGTCTGAGCTTGACACATATTTGAAACAAATTAATTTAATTAAAAACATTCTGTGATGATGAATCAACTTACAGAAAACCCACAGCTATTTCTTATTGTGCTCAAGTCCCATAAGAAACTTAAAGCTGGGAAATGTTTAAAAAAACCCTAGCAGATCAAAAAGTTAAAAGACTTAGTGAGGCAAGAAAATAATTTCTGGACCAAATCAAGAAATACTAATATTTTTCATTATTGAATATACTGCTAAAGGAAAAGTAAAAAATGAATAATTGAAATGATTGAATATTGAATATTGAAATGATTTTTACTAACATTGCTTGCACTGAATGTTGTGAATTTATGGCTGTAGTTTTTGATACTATGAACAATATACTTGCTGTTTAAGAGCATACACTGTTAGAAATAAAAAGGATATAGGCATAAAAGCAAAAATGATGCTCACCTTATGACAGTGAAAAGATAAAGACATTTTTGATGGACAGACTGTAGCATGTAAATAGGCAGCATTTATGATCCATCTGAAGGACAGGGGGAGAGTGATTAAATATTCAACTGAAAGCCAGATGCCACTGTGGTGTGAGGGGTTTTTTGAGTCCCTAGAAAAAAGAAAGTCTAATGGAAAGAAAAGCTCTACAAACTTTGATTGCACTTTTTGGAAGTCTGCAAAACAAAAGAATTTAAGTTGAGAGGGTGATAAAAGAGGATATGGGGATTGAGTGCACTTTTCTTTAATCTCCTTCGTTATATTGAAAGTAGCCAGAGGCTGAATGACTGCTTAAATTCTGTGCTGATTTTCAGGGGCTTTGGGTATTGAGCTGTAACATTAACTGCATCCTTTTTAATGTACTTCACTCTAAATAATATATTATTAATGCTATTTTTCCCTTCTTTTAAAAAGGGAGAAAATGTCCTGATTAAGGCATTGTATAAGACTGTAAACAAAATTATTGCTTGTTGCATTTCCAAAAGAACTGCATACATTCTAGCTAAATTGTATTTTAAACTACTTTTCAGATATTTATTCTGTTTATTATCTTACAGAACAAAACTAACAAAACATTAAGCTATTTTCCAAAGTTTAAAAAGGGTTATTTTGCTACTGTTTATTTGGCATGTCATATCATTATCCTTTAAAAAATGAAAAAATTTAAAACTCCTTGAGAACTGGTACTTAAATATCCTGAGACAAGGAAAGGCATTCTCTATAGGGGTATCTGAGAAGGGCAGGATTGCTTGTCATTCTTTCTAGTCTATGTATAGATAAATGTTACCAAACTTCTAACATTGCTCTTATCCAAGTACTCATCAGGTGTCTTTAATGATTCACATAAACATATTGCAGGTAGCAAGCAATATTGTGGAGTTAGGTATTAAAATAGAAAAAAAAATCCACACACCTAAGCCCCCAAAACTGGTAACAATGCGGTAATTGTAAAATTCAAGCAGTTTCCTGATTATTAAGTAGAACTTGGTCTGTAATCTTAAATGCTCTTTTCATGTATGTGTAATCCAAGAGAACATACTTGCTTATCTCTTTGATGCTCTACAATCAACAGAAATCCACAGAGATCTCAATTTACAGCTAACCTTGAGCACCTTTTACAGACAAACATTTCTTCAAAGTCCACTAGAGGGTGAGTCCCTTTCCTGATCATAACATATAGTAAATGAAAAAGAGTTTTAAAATAAATTATATTGTGCCATGCTTGATCTGCAGATTAAGGCAAACCCTAAAACCAGACAACTCTAATTCACTCAATTTATATTTCCTCCCTCTCTTCCTTTTGTAGTGAAAATTAGCTATGATTCTGTATAAAATATCTCAGAGAAGCCTCCCTCTTTTAGTTGCCAACATGTAGTGAAATGCTCCTCCCTGAGGAGATGTGGAGACACAGGCCTCTGAGTTTATTTACCACTGAAGAAAAATTACTTGTTTTTACTTCAGAATGTTGCCAGAGATTATATTCTTATATTAGGAATAATCATTACTTTGGGGCGTCAGTGCTAAATTGAAGGAGGAGCAAGCAGTTTAAGGTATTCCCTGAAAAAACAAGAAAGGAACTCTGCATTCCATCCCACTAAGTGTCTTAGAACATTAGTAACATGGGAAGGTCCAAAGATATATCTGCCCAGAAAGTGTTCTCTAAGAGCAAAAATAGAAAACATTATCTTTTTTTAATAAAAAATTTAAAAATTTTAAAAGTTACCATGTAGGATTGTGCTCTCCAGGGTCAGATTAAGCTATCTATTTATGGGGAAAATTTATTATTATCCTTAGTATTATCTATCCAATACTGACTGTGGCTTACCCCTCAAAGTTCCAAAGAAAACCGCAATAAACCAGGCAAGGAGTTGATCACAGTATTTGCTTTTTGGCTGTTAGAGCAGCTCTTCAAGCTCAATGCAAATAGAAAGCAAAATGTGACATAAAAAGAACGGCAAAAAAATGCAGTAGTATTTCAACGTAGTTCAATGAATAATCATATTTAAAGCATTGTGTAAATATAGCCTATTGGTTTATGCTTTCAGTCACTATCCCCTATCTTTGCCTCAAGTAGACTGAAACCCTAAACTTTGAATGTCATGCAACTTCAGATAAAATATCTCTGGGCCACCTGAATATTACCATTCTTGAAAATGATGCTGAACACGTACCAATGAGAGTGCCTCCCTTGGATTTTAAAATGTTGGAATAGCAAACACTTCTACTTGTTCAACAATTGATTTAGTGTTCAGATATGTTCCATTTTTAAAATGACTTAAAAGCATGGCTCCTTCCCTCTGTTCTTTGCTTTTAGAAGTAATACTGTTGATGCTCCATAATGATGATCCTAAGCAGAATGAAGAACAATAACACAGAACACATTAATAAAACCATAATCAAGCTTTATGATAACATATGTTTGGCAATGGGGTAACTTCAAGAGAAATAGAGGGACATAAAAAACCGTAAAGGAAAATATAACCTATAATGATTTTACGTATCAAAGTTCTACTTGGATTTACTAACCAAACATCCAGAGGCAGAATTTCATTGATTCTGGATGGTCACAGCTCCACTAGCATTTCTATCAACAGCCTCAAGAAAAGGCCCTGAAGCAAAAGTATTTTTGAGTAAGACTGTCCTGGTTTGAGGTAAAAGAGAACCAATTTTCTTTTCAGTAATTTTAATTTTCATCTAAGCTTCTTCTAACTGAACTCTTTGAAATTAACAGCATATTTTTCAGATACTGTCCTCTTCCAGAATTATAAGACCTGATTGGTTATAATTTATACCGAGGAGCGGGATGCAGAGCAGCTCCTGCTTAAACTTATTGCTGTAAAAACCAAGGTCAGCCAACTTTGTTGTGTGCCCTATTGGAGGGTCGGAAGTGGAAAAGCGTAGAGGCGTCGCACCTGCAGGGAGGAGCAGATGGGACAGGTGACCCAAAACTGACCCACAGGGTATTCCATCCCACCTGCCTCATGCTCAGTATAAAAGCCGAGTCAAAGGGGCAGCTGTCTTTCTTCAATGGCCGGTGTCCAAGGAGGACTCTGTTCATCTGCCTTTGATCCCAATCTGTGTGTTCTTGAATCCAGTTCCTGAGTTCAGCTCCCATCTGTTGCTGAGTCCAGTCTCAGACTTTCCCCATGCCTGCCGGTGATGTGATCGTCATCTAGGGACCTTGTATATATTGCATATATTTCATTATTTTCTTATCTATTTATTTATGTTTTAATTGAAGTAGTTTAGTTTCTTTGTTAAACTCCCTGAAGGGAGATGCTCTCCCTTCTCTTAAGGGAAGAGAAGTAAAAGAGAGCATCTATCCTTTGTTTTAGTGGCCAGCCTGGTCCAAACCACGACAGACTGTTTCTGTATGGAAGCACGATAGATTTTGTTCCGCCATAGAGAAACCTACTCTGAGTTCTTTTATCATCAAAACAATTACTTTAAAACCTCTTTTATGAAAGAGAAAATTCAGTAGAAAACTTAGGATGCCCCATGAAAATGGACCTGAACAAAAGTATCTTTCATTTTTTTGTAAACAAAACACAAAAAGTAGCTAATTTTAAACTCAGTAATAGTTTTGGGGTTTGGTATTTTTGCTTTTCAGACAAGCACCCAAACTTCTGCAGAAAAAACTAAAAAAACAAAGCACTGTTGATTCTGGGAACTGTTTTATGGAGAAATAAATTCTTTCAAGTCTTGTCCACTGATCATGGGCATTACAAAAGATGATAAGAAAGATGGCTTACACACATACCTCTTGAAACGTAATGCTCTACAATAGCTGTAATGCCAGGCTCCATAGACAGATTGTAACTGATGTGGAAGAGAGGGCTATTAGCTACTGACTCACTAAACTCACTTCTGCAATGTTGTGTGTTTCTTGGAGGTCTTCTAGCCGCATGATGAGGTTGGATATTACTTAGTTTTTATAAATGAGTTTGAGTATAGGATAGCAAAAGCTTATTAGGGTCCCAGCTGGAGCATACCTTGCTTTTAATTCCGGACTGTCCAAGCCACGCTGTATGTGTAAAGGGTAAAGATCAGGAAAAAACTTACGTAGGAAAAGAGGTCATTAGTGAGCAGAAATGCTGTAGAAAGTGGAAATGATGTATAAGATCTTTTTGTCTGGGAGAGGCATGTAAAAAACCACCAGAAATCTTTCACCTGTTCTGACAAATCACATTTTACAGTTTTTCCTGCAGTGAATAACAGTTCCCTTGTTTGTTAGAGTGAGATGCTGCTAAAAAGTTAAAATAAGTCTGTTTAGCTTCTATAGTATTGTTCTCAACATTATGCAGGCATTTGTACCAAGTTAGGTACTTATGTTTTAGTTGCAGAAGCTCACAACTTGCAGAAACTTCCTTAGACTATCTGTTCACCTCTACAATATTTTAATAAAATTTGCCTATGGCAAAGAAATAAATGAGGGTAATGATACCTGATTACTCATATAAAGTACTGAAACAGCAATATATCAGCTTTGGGTGAATAATTTTAATAGTGATCTTTTGGTCACAAGCAACTGAAGCCTAAGGTCTCAAACCTTTTCTGTCCTTGGCTTATGGAAATAATTTCAGTAAACTCTTGCTTAGTATTCTTCTGGGTAAGAAGAAATACAATGTGCTGTGTGTTCTAATCAAATACAGGCAATTCATATACTGCCTTCCAACATGTTTGAATAACCCTTTAAACAAAACACACCCCTTTTGCAAAGTTAGTCACATATCTACAAACATCTATCTATAGCATACATAATTTGGCAATGAATTAGAAAATGCAGAATCAAACGTCAAATCTACTACACCTGAAATTAGTGATACCTCTGTAAGATGAATCCTGTTACTACAGAGATACTTGTGCTCAAAGCCTTCTGG
The DNA here is from genome assembly GCA_013398295.1 of Chionis minor. Classification (NCBI taxonomy): domain Eukaryota; kingdom Metazoa; phylum Chordata; class Aves; order Charadriiformes; family Chionidae; genus Chionis; species Chionis minor. The sequence goes on from VZSF01001826.1 coordinate 1,092,311, forward strand.
ACCAGCCCTGGTATCTGCAAATGCAAGCAAACAAGTAAGATCAGAAAAAAAACCTAACGCACCCACCCTAAAACTTAACTGCTTTTTAAATAAAAATACATATTTCTTTCTAATGAAGGCTTTAAAATATTTCTTTACTTTTGAATATTCCTTACTTTCATAAGGAACTTAGTGTAGACTTATAATACTCTTCTATTCTTAATTAAAATAGGGCAACAAAACAGCCCATGCAGAGCCAACCCCACAATATAATACAGCTGCACAGCTCTTGGCATTTAAGCAGTATGGAATTCTAATAATCAAGGTTATACCTGTTAGTGCTACACTTGAACTAAGCTGGGAGTTAAGGACAAAAATGTTAGCAGAAAGAGTAAGCAACCCAGCATGGTATAGAAGATAATATAGAAGAGAATAATCATTCTCTTATCCAAAGGGATTCACAACTGTGATTGTTACTATATTGATATATTATCAATTTTTCATAATTATAACATTTCTGAGCCATGTGACATAGGTAGAAGCATATTGAAAAAAAAATAAATCAGTGAGATAGTATTATATGCAAGCAATACGGTTTCCTCACTCTCTTTTACAACACAAGCTTGAAAACAGCAAGATGACACTGATGTTTGAATGCACTGCACATTACCATTCTACTGACTTGGATTTATTAAAATGTGATCTATTTAAAGGACTTGGAAAAGCCCAATAATTAATAAAAAGTAGACCAATTCCTATAATTATGAGGAGTCCTTTGTAATCTACTCACCTTCTCACTTCAGAGCTGTTGTCAGAAAATAGCTGAGTGGAAATTCCGCATTGCAGCATGATGCTGATGTGTGTAAATCCAAGCCTTAGGGTACCAGATCAAGTTTTTCTTAATTGACAAAGATCCTTCTCCAGAAATGCCCTCTGCCCATATCCCAGCTCAGAATATTCTATTACACAACCTAAGGAAGCATTTTATTAAACATTAGGCAATCAAAATTTGTGTTGGTTTCAGTTTCTAAATTTGAAATCATAACTGAGGTAGAGTTATCTGTAATAACACGTGCTGATAACCATGGCAAAGGCTCAATATGAGAAAGAAGGGCTTGCTTTTCTTTAAAAAAACCCCAACTATGAAAACATGCCTGCATCCACTGTGACTTTAACATCTTACTGAGAACTTGACGACCAGCTCAGCTTTTTTTGATATGCAGTGCAGCTCTCCCTTAGACTGGGTTTTCACTGTTACAGGTGTCTTTCACATAAAACATTGGATAGGCATCAGCATATATATAGACATTAAGGATTCATCTGTTGGAGAAACAAGAATGTAAAAATGGTTTTATTGAGTGTATCATCCAGGCTAGACCCTATTCCATGGCAGGATCAACTATTGTTATTAGTGGAGATACTACCTTACTTGCACACTTTGCATTGAATAACTGCTTTGATGTAAATATGTAATTTGCAATAGCTGATCAATCAACAGCTAGAAAACATGCCATTGCAGGTGTCATATAAGCTGTGAGGTAAATCGTTGCGGGGCAGGGAGCGCTCACGCCATGAACTACGCAATGCCTCTTGCTGACAAGCAGTTGTCTCTGATGCAAAAAGATTCATCCTAGCGCAATTCATAATTCCCCTGTAGCAACGTTGTTCAGCAGGTGTCAGGTGTATTCGCTTTCACAGTCCATCTCATCAAGACATCCTAGATTCTCTAATCGGTGGTGAAAGTTTATGACAAATACTTTTATACTATACAAGGTCTTGAAAATCCTTACCTGGGTGAATAGCTCTTAATTATGTGGGACACCATTCAAATCCATTCCTCTATTAATCGGATAAATTGATTTAGTATATAGCTTATAAAAGAACTGCTATTTTGCCTTCGGCTATTTCCTGGTTTTACAATACTGGAGCAGAATTACAAAATTAGGAGACAATAGCAAAACCTGCTGGCTGTAAAGTCCCGACTGTAGCTCCTGGAGAAAGTCAAGGAACAAGGAACATTTTGACAAAGCACAAAAGTTGACTGAGGAAAATAAAGCAAAATGGTAAAAAAAAAGCACAATAGAGTATTAAGACTAAATTAATATAAATACCTCACCCTGAGGCCTTATACTGTCAGCAAACTATGGATCGGAGTACAGCACACTAAAACATGCCAGCTGTGTTTTATTGTTTTGTTTTCCATCCCTTCACGTTATTTAAAACATATATTACGATGGCATTCTAATGCAACCGTATGTTATAAAAGTAACTTCTTAAAACAGTGTAGCTTCTACCATCTCTTGCTGAAGAGACCTTACTGTGGAAAGAGAGAAAAAACTCACACTGAAAAATATTAAAATATACTTCTTTTTCCAGAGAGCAGCAGGAGCAAGGGGAGACAGGCTAGGAGCCAAGGGTTATGATGGCAGGGCAGTGTCCTCACCCACAGCAGCACAGTTCTGCAGGGGCTCAGCTGGACAAACAAAGCCATGGACTGGAAAGAGGTCCACTGGTAGTCCTAGGATGGCCAGGGAGGAATCAAGCCCAGGGACCACCGAGGGAGCCCCAGGACTCCGGGCGTCTCCCCCAACCAGGGGCAGCAAGAGAGAGGGCTGAAAATAAGCACAACAATCACCTTACCCGAGAGACAGACCAACAACAATTAAATGGAGGTCCTGGACCCGTGGGCAGAGGGTGTGGGTGGAGGGTCCCTGCCTATTAGTGCCCTCAGGCATCAGTCTGAGCAGCAGCTGAGGAAACAATCACAAGTGGCATGATGGAGGGCACCTGCTGGTTTGGCCCCTTGCTCAGTAAAATGGCTTTTATTACAGTATTGCTCTGGATTAAACGTGGGTCTTTTTCCAACTCTGTGTGGCAAATTAACGTTGGAGATTCTAGATGAGCCAACCCGTTGTGTGAGGCAGGTGGGATCTCTGAAAAGAGCCATTGTGCTGAACAGTGGAAGTGGGAGTATCAGTCCTGTGGTGGAGGTCTAGAATGTTACTTGTCCTAGGAACAGGAAAAGCCCAAGACCACATGCTGGGGTGAAGAATATGTAATGAAAATATTGGTCAAAACTCATTTGTAGGGAATTCTGATGCCTATTTTGTTCAAAATCTGCACGCTAAGTGACATGCATTATGCAGCCCAGGCATTTGCACAACACAAAATCAACTCCCAGCTACTTCTTGTGCAAACTTCTTAAACATGCATTATGTTGACTTTGGAGGTATTAATCTTGATTTACATGAGTGTAAAGACAGATGAGATATAAGTTCTTAAATTTAATTTTCAGTTGCCTTAAAATTACTTACTTATTACAAATTCCCACTTCAACCTAAATAAGGCCAATGACCCCATGTTGTACAAATGTGTGTAGTAAATATGCAGAGGACAGCACAAGTTTCTTTGGCTCCATAGTAACTACAGAGAACAGGATTTAAGTTTTTATCAGATCCAGTGACACTCCAAGTCATGTTAACATGGTGACCATAACATGAACTAAGAACCAATCTCTAATGCATATGTTCTGTTCTGTGAAGTTGACAAATACAATGTATTTACCTTTTTCCAACTGCCATCCTTTTGCTACTAAACATGATTAAAAAAAAAAATTCTCTTGTACATGAATATATTTTGGGTTTGTCCACTACTGATTTGTGGGCAAACATCATAGTTATCTGACTAATGCATAGAGATGTACAACAATATAAATGCATACTCACTACATTATAAAAGCACAGAGATGCTGTTTTTCTTACACAAAGGTTTTCAGTTTGTTTATGACCTGGAAATGCCTTGGTCTTATAATTTTTATAAGGTGAAGTATAAATTGTACCTCTTGTGCTGTCGTTTCACAGCTCAGGCTTTTCCTTTACATTATCACTTTTGTTGTAGTTCTTCACCTGCAGTTTTGAAGATATTATGAGCGGTGTGGTGGGAGGAATGTTATATAAATGATTCAAGTGACACTTTGTACTAACTACATGTCACGTTTTTTCTAAGTTAGCTTTTAGGTAGAAGATTCTCAAAGAAATGCTGATCCATTAAACCACCAGGTTTATCCTACTGTAAAAAAGAAAAGAATTTTTCACAAATTAAGAAAAAACTTCAGCTTTATCCTGAAAGTCTTATCAGTCTTGATGACTAGTGTATGGGATTTACTGAATACAGCCACATCTAATTTCTACTGAATGGTCTTCTGAATCATCAAAGAAATCTACCGATATACTTGGTTCTTACTTGTGGCATCAAACCAAAACAATAATTAAAAGCCAAATACAAAACTAGTATGTGGATGGAACTATCTTTTTTTTTAGACACGGTCTATTCAAAATAGAATTATTGCCACAGCACAGCTAGGGCAAGAAGTTGTGAATTTCTCTTGTCTATGCTTTTCTAAGCCTTTTTCTATAGATATGTAAAGGACTTCAGGCCAACTCCTCCAACATGCCTGTCTGCTTTCTTCCTTTCAAATCAATGAGAATGAGGTGCTCAAACACCTTTTAATTGAAGTACTACAATTGGGAAAACAAATTTGAAAGCAAATAGAAATTAAAGCAAGTTACAACAAATGACACTTCAAACATGAATATTTAAATAAAAGTCTATGTTCTACTTAGATACAAGGTCAGATAAGGCTAAATATATTTTTAAACACTTCTTTCAGAGCATTCTGGTAGGAAAGAATGCAATTACAAAGTGAAACATTAGATGCTACAGCAATAAATACATTACCCTGTGTCACTGAATATCAAGCCAAGTCTTGATTATCCTACACAGGTTGCTGGGATGCCCTTTGGTTCATTCTGGATTGAGTTTATGGGCAAGATTTGGGCCATCCAATTTGCTAGGACCTACGGGTACTTTTTGGTTATTGAATCAAGGCTTACAATCTGCTGTAGCTTTGTGATTGCAATGTAAATGAGTTATTCATAGATGACCAGGTCCTTCCTCCTTGATGCTAATGAAGAAACACCTATCAATTCCAACATAAACAGGAAATTAAGAGCCGAAGCAATGATTTTATTTTGTTAGCAAACATTTTCCTTTCCAGTTATACAGGTAAATAAAGGATTACCTCTTAAAAGGATATACATGGCATAAAAGCAACAACAGTATTTCTATACGAGTATAGAAATAAAAGCTCTAAGGAAAAAAAACCACCACTAGATGTAGTTTAAAACATCAGAGATTTTATTTTCACATTAAAACCAACTAATACCTAAATGAGTTTGCCAGTTCAAATCTCATTATCAAATATTCAGGCACTCATACATATTTTGGAGGCAGATTCCTCAACAAGCCACACTATAAGAACTTTCGTTCAGAATGACTGCAGAGTAAAGCTCAAACATTTGTTCACTCTGAGCAAAGTAAGGATGGGACTATAACATAATAAAGGGAGTAAATGAATATTTGATCTAACTTTGACACATTTAATTAGTTTCCAGCAAGATGAAGCCAGTGTTGCAATAAAGCAGCTGCAGAACACAAGAGAGGGAGAAAGAACAGACACAAATGTCGATCTGCAGTAGAAGAACAAAATGCAGTGTCCATTCTGATGATGCGCCTCAACTATCGGCTGCTTCAGCAAATGCTGAAAGCATGGGAATGATTTCAGAAATAGGCCTCATTTTCTTATGTTCATCTGCCATCCAACAAGGCAACATTTATTACAACAAGATATTCTGAAACATCTGCTTGACCCTACAAGACTGTCAATGGTTGTCAATTATTGGCTGTTTTCAAAAATTCCTCTCCCATTGCTGGGTCTTGAATTTCAGTCTGAGTTTTTTCCTGTTGAAGTAGCCATTTCACCAAAAGATCTCAAGGAACATGGTATAAATGGTGAATTCATAACCCACAACTTGAGAACATACACTCCAAAACTCATAATTAAAGTAGCATGTTTAGGCTTTATTGTGTGTATAATTACATTTATATTCAACTAAATTTAGACTTTAACATAATAGGAAAGAGAAACAGTTATTTCTGAATTTACCAGGAGCTTTTCAGTGTGAGTGAAGATTCATAACACAAAATAACATTATGTGAGATATTTGGGGGATCTAGTGGGAGTTTTTCATATATATGAGATGCTTTTCTTTTGCAGTATCGTAACAAATGCATGCCACAGACTTCAGAGCGAACTGACCTGACCTCCAGCAGCATAAATAAAACTTGTTTAGAAAGAATATGGAATAGCAGAAATTTCTCCTTCCCTGACAGCTTTTCCCCTTTTAGCACTCCAGTCTAGAATACCATTTTTAGAAGCAATGAAATTAAACTTGACAGAAGCTTAGACTGTGAAAAGTTATAAATAATTTGAACCAACCAAGGAGCTTGCATGCACATAATCTTTCTCATACTTTCATCCTCCAAAATAAAATTAGACTAGCTGCTCTGTATTAAAGCAGTTCATCAATTGAGGAAGTTGCCTTTAAGTAATATGTACAGAGGCAATTCATGAGAACCCATCTGGCTTCTGTAGTGTCGAGACAGGATGCCTTTTTGCTGCCTGATTTTCTGAGCGACAGTCCATGTCCTTGCTTCTCAGGATATCTGCTTGATGATATTTTAGGCCGTGACTGCCCCATCCTCCTCTTCTCAGCTCCCAGTGATGCTTCAGGTGCTTGTGACTTGAGAATTTTCTTTCAAAACGTTCTGTTTCCTTCTCCCACAGCTCTAGGGAAGACACTCCTGCCATAGCAGACATTTCTTTCACTGCAACTTTGAAATGAGCAATCCTAAGGAGGGGAAGCACCAAACCTGGGACCAAACCAAGTGTTTCCACCCAGCCAGACCAAACACTGCCATAGGCAGCACAGCTAAAAGCAACCGTGTACGTGAAGAAAGCATCTGTGCTGGCCACTGAGGAACAGGGACTGGCACACAGCTTTATACCTCTTTGCCAGCACTCATCCTGCCCCAGGAGGACACATGCTAGGTTGACAGCATGGAAGAAGGCAGGAAGAATTTGATTTTTGATGTGACTTTGGAGCCCTCCACTTAGCAAGTATTATCAGAGCACTTCATGAATTTGTCCTCTCAGCACTGCGCCATAGCAAGAGAAAAAGTCTGCACTTCTGAGTTCAAAGCTCACATCTTACCCTCTGGGCTGCTATCCATTGCACACTTGACCAAGGGCCAGACATCTTCTAACACGATTTTATGCTCGTCATGATGGATGCTACCAAAGTCTGGAATACCAGGAAAGAGCATACCTACTGCACTGGGAAGGGTAGTAAGGCCTTGCTTCCAGCCTGCTACCTTGTGGTACTAGTGAATTGTTCATCCTGCCATGACTTCCAGTCCTAAACTTTGATTCCAAAAAGCCTCCAGGGAACAGTTCCTCATCAACTTCTTAGTCCCTGCCTCTCCTGAATAGCCTCCTTCCCAAGCTGACTCCACCAGATAACAGCACAAGCCTGGAAGTCTGCTGACCTTCTTTGCTTTGACCTATATTGCTTTCAAACCTATCTACTACATCTACACAGACATACCTTTTAGTCATTGAAGACTAAGTCTGTCTTGGCTTGGAACTAAGCAATTCAAGCCTTATAGCTGGTTGTGGGTTCAACTCTCTAACTGGCAGCTGACAGCACACACTATTGGTGCGAAAACAGTGCACCCACTTTTCTCTCCACAATATGTGCTGTCAGGTCTCTTTAACTGTCCTGTAAAAATGAAAGAGATTAAACATATGCCAACTATTTTTATAAGATGCATCCTTAGAAAAGAATGAGATATTGCTGGTATTATGGCAGAAGGTGGATTCAACCCATGTGGGTTTGTTATTTACAAGTATTTTCACTTCCACCTGCTCGTGTGCTCCAGGAAGGAGCTCGAGGGTGAACTGAGAGGGAATACGCCCAAAAAGCGTATTCTATGATGTTTGCAAGCCCTCTGTATCTGAAAAATGGACCAAATACCTTGCCTGCTAAGTTTCTCCCAGGTAATGAATTACTATGAATGAAAAACATAATTTGTCCTTCCTATGCCTCCCCTTTCCTCCACCTCCTTTTCTAGATGCTCAGGAAAGGCATTAGGTGAATTGAAGCTAATTTTGGTCTTGAGTTCTGGCCCAGTGGTTTTGGAAAGCCAGCAGACGACTTTATGTTTGGATACAATTTCATAGAATCATAGAATGTTAAGGCTTGGAAAGAACCTCTGGCTCAACCTTCCCTGACAGAGCAGGTCTACCTACAGCAGGTTGCACAGGGTGGCGTCCAGGTGGGTTTTGAACGTCTCCAGAGTCAGAGACTCCACCACCCCTCTGGGCAGCCTGTTCCAGCGCTCTGCCACCCTCAAAGAAGTTCCTTCTCATGTTCAGGTGGAACTTCCTATGTTCAAGCTTGTGTCCATTACCTCTTGTTCTGCCACTGGACACCACTGAAAAAAGACTGGCCCCCTCCTCCTGGCACTCTCCCTTCAAGTATTTTTAAGCATTGATGAGATCCCACCTCAGTCTTCTCTTCTCCAGACTAAAAAGACCAAACTCCCTCAGCCTTTCCTCATAAGAAAGGTGTTCCAGTCCCCTAATCATCTTCATAGCCCTTTGCTGTACCGTCTCCACCAGTTCCCTGTCCTCCTTAAACTGGGGAGCCCACAACTGGACAAAGTACTCCAGATGCGGCCTCACCAGGGCAGAGTAAAGGGGGAGGATGACCTCCCTCAACCTGCTGGTGACACTCTTCTTGATGCACCCCCAGATGCTACTGGTGTTCTTGGCCACAAGGGCACATTGCTGGCTCATGTTCATCCTCTTGTCCACCAGGACTCCCAGGTCCGTCTCTGCACAGCTGCTTTCCAGCAGGTCAGCCCCTAACCTATACTGGTGCATGGGGTTATTCCTCCCCAGGTGCAGGACTCTGCACTTGCATTTATTGAATTTCATTAGGTTTCTCTCTGCCCAACTCTCCAGCCTGTCCAGGTCTCACTGAATGGAAGCACAGCCTTCTGGAGTGTCAGCCACCTCTCCCAGTTTTGTGTCATCAGCAAATTTGCTGATGGTACACTCTATGCCTTCATCCAGGTCATTGATGAATACATTGAACAGGACTGGACCCAGTACCGACCCCTGGTGAACACCACTAGTCACAGGCCTCTAACTAGACTCTGCTCCACTGATCACAACCCTCTGAGCTCTACCTGCCAGCCAGTTTTCAATCCACCCCACTGTCCATTCAACTAACCCATATTTCCTAAGCTTTGTAAGCATATCAGACTTATGTGTAAAAACACAGTTTAAGGACTTGTCCTCAAACTGCTCCCTGAGAGCAGACTGAAATCCTAGTCTACTGATCCGAGTGTTTGGGGACTACACTATGGAAATAACATAGACTCAGAAAATTGCATCTTTTTTCCCCCAGGGCACATTGGCTATGCCAGCCACTTCACACCTGTTTCTGCGCCTCTGGTGGCCAAGTCTACATACGGTAAAGCAGAAGCTCTGAAGATTTCAGTGGCAGAGCTTGCCCACCCGCTCTGCATCTCCAGTGGAGAAGGGAGAGGAACAGTGACAGGGAGCACTTGTGTTGTAGTGCCGACTGCACGTTCCAACCCTGTAAGAGGAAGAGCAGACCAGCCACGATGGCTAAGCCTTTATTTTATGTGTTAGACTTCAAGGATACCACAGGAAACGCAGACAGGTGAACTGATGGTTTTGATCGCCTTACAGTGGACCCAATCCATAATAAAATACCTTTCATCTGGTAAGGAGATTTCAAGAAAGAAATCCACATTCAGACCTACAAAATGTGTCAATAGCACCCACTTTGCAAGGTTCATTTCTATAGTTTTCGTTAATTGACTTGGCTGTAGACAGGATGGAAATGGATGGAATTAAGGAACATTGCTGCAAGGTGTGTTTCTCCATGCATCAGTTTATACAAACTGAGAAGTGACAAATCCTTCAATAACTTCCGTAGTTTTCATTTACCACCAGTTTCCTTTCTGCCCCCCACATGCTCTGAAATCAAAGGAGTAGAACTAGATTGGTGCTACTTAAGTGTTTATATTTTATTGGAAATATTTTTTAGAAGTTCTTATAAGATTTAGATGCTGAATAGCACAGAACATTACGCACCTAAGTATTGAAAATCAGAGGGCCTTTGGTCACATTTTACTGTGTGCTTCATTATTTACTATTCCAATTCCAGAAAGAAATACACCGTTTTGCAACATCCATCAGTTTTTCCTCCTCTAGAGTCCTCTACCTCAATATAGACAAGAATTGCAAAATATGTTTTCAACTGCTGGAGTGTTTTTTATACTATTTTCAAAAAAAAACCCAAACAACCCACCAAAAAACCCCAACCAACCCTATATAATACAAAATTTGTACATTTCCCCTCTGATTTCAATAATGACTATTTTAGACACTCTACTGATATTGACATAATGCAGGTATTTACTATAGCCCACCGATGCTGCATACAAACAAGCTCTATGTGGAGAATTCTTGAAGCCCACACCACCCTCAGGTAGCCCCTCTGCTGCCCCACACTACCTGAAGCTCTCAGCTTTGACCTTCTTGTAACTCTAAACCTAGCAAGACACCCAGCCATGGCCTACATGAACAGCTTTTGGGGAAGAAATCTTTCTGTCCTCTAAACCACCCTTTGTCAGCCCCTTTGCAGCCTAACTCCAACTGCAGGTCTAAGGCTGTCTCCCCATCCCAGCCACAACACTAACCCTCACTCTAAACCTTGACAGAGGCTCACCCTGAGTTTGGAGTTAAGGCTCAGTCCTCAGTGAGGATATCTTACAGCTTTCTCTGTCTTTCAGCAGCAGCACGCCACCTGAAGTTCTAGCCTTAGTCTGTCTCCTAGATAGCCAACCCCAAGACCCATAGCAATGACAAACACAAACAAGTCTCAGGGGAGACTTTGTACGATAGTGTAAGCTGTCCTTTGGCAGCCTCTTTGCAGCCCTACACCACCCGGAGCTCTTGGCTTTGGTTTTATCCAGCCGTTTACTTGAAACTGAACTCTAGGTTTTGGCCAAGCCATAGCAAAAGATCAACGTCATGGTCTGCATGAACAAGCTGACAAGCGTTGTTTTTGCAGTCTGCATCATCCTTTGGCACATCTTTGTATTCCAGCACCACTTGGAGCTGTAGGCTTGCTCTCTCTCCGAACCTTAACCCTGACTCTGGGCCTTGGCAGAGTGTTGGCCTGAGATAGTCAGCCAAGGACCACAGAACAAGCTCTGATGGGAGAAGGAGTGGTGTTTGTAGAAGCAGTGGTGTTTGTTTCCATGTTCAATATATTTAATTTAATGTTACAGTTGACAGTGCTATAGATAAGTTATAACTGCATATTTTTAACATCTAGCAAATTACCCTGGAAGAATATTTTATGGTTTTTTGGGGGGGCCTTAAATTACAGGAGCTACTTCACCTTGGGGATGCTAATACTTCATACTTATATTAAGACATGGATAGGGTGAAATAGTATTTCAGTGCTAAAATTATATTTAATTTATATTGAACTTAGTACTTGGTGGTAAATATTAATTATTCTCCTTTTATGTGCTTTTGCTTTATAGCATATTAATGTACCAGAAGTAGAACCAGAGCCAAAACCTGAAATTTAAGTTGGTACAAATACAGAAATACATTAAAGAATTTACACAAAGAAATAGATGCAGAAAAGAATCTCCATTATCCTTATTTTACCAATTGGGAAAGTAAGCAATATTATCAAATTTTAGAGCTAAAAAGAGGATGTAGCTTTCTAAACAGGGCCTGAAGCAGATTTTAAAGTTGGAGTTACTGGCCTGCAGTACCCAGTTCACCTGGATAGCTACCCTAGAAGTATTCTGATACTATTGTTGCAGCTACTTGTGATGTTAAAATATCCTTAACACCTAAAAGTTCTGCTTTCAGACACACAGAGAAAAGCAATACTTTTCTCATAGTATTATGATCATAGATGATCATTGCCTTCCTTATATAATGTCACAAAAAATAGAAATATTCTGGATAAATCTGTTACAAAGAAAAATTCTTGAAGTTCCCACCTGTTTATTCATTAGGCACTAACGAGATTGGGCTTGAGAGAAAATGTGGTGGCACCACTATTTTCTCTTTCTTGGCAAAGCAATAATATCAGTGGAAAGGGAATTGAGTTTCTAGACCCTACTCCAAGGACTGTTTATGTATTTTATCCTATGGATGATAACATAGAATTGAATTGATTGCATCTTCCACACATTGTAGTGCTATACCATTTTCAAATCTGGTTCCAAGGCTAAACGTTATTTCTGAAGTTACTCTTTCAAAGCTGATTTAAATACACAAATCTGAGACTGAGCTGCCAACATTTGATCACTTTCAGAAATAAAGGGTTTTTGCAGAAGCTATTGCATGCTTTCTTGTAATTATTGTCAGCAGAAGATGCCACAGAGGTCCCTGTGTTAGGAGTTTCTCTGAAAAAGAATTGCTGAAGAAGCAGAGTTTGGGGTAACGCTGTACACAGATTCAAAAGTCTTTTAGCAAAGTTAGAGACTTGAGAGTATAAAAATAGATAACCTGAGAAGGTTTTCTTCTTTCTAAATATGTGTAGGAGACAATAGACAAGTGCTTTGTAGCAGGCATCAAGAAAAACAAGGAGATGACAGTCTTCTGCTGTTCTCTTTTCTGCTATCGAGATACCTTTGTTCAAAAAAAAGTATTACTCCCTCAGCTCTGCTTCTTTTTCTCTCTTTTTAGGCTGAGCTATCTAATAAAAAATATGTATTTATCCAGATTAAATTGTCAGTGCTCTGCTACTGTCCCCTGGTTTGCTGATGCTTTTATTGATGCCCTTGTGCATAGCATCAGAGCCATCCAAACCCCAGCTATCTGTTTGGATCCCAGTTCTGCTTTTAAGTTTTAGAGAAGTCTCTTTTACTCTTACACTAAGTAGAAAAAGCAGAGAACAGAGTATTGGCAGCTTAATATATTTGATTTTTAAAATAATGCTTATAGCTTGAAACACAGTAAGACTTTGCTGGTTTGAAAGAAATATTTTGATACAGAAATTGTTAAAATGCACATTTCTGAATAAAACTAAACTCTCATAATCCTGAGTTGTTTAGTTACAATCACAATTTTCCCATTAGGTGAGGAACATGTTTCACTCAAACAGCTCTAAAATTTCCTGAAGCCGTGGTCCCCACAAGGAATGTGACCCTTTTGCCAACATCAGTAGGGAAAAACTGTCTGTAGGACAAAAACTTTCCTGTTGGTGAGCACACATGCAGTCTTTCTAGCCGGGGAGAAATAAAAACAGAAGCCACTAAACTTTGTAAGGATTGCTGCCGTTAGCCCCAATTACTGACAAAATATCAAAGCATTACGCAGGTCAGAACTGCAACTGGGTGTTTCCCCTTAGTTTTATACCGTTTTCTGGGGAAGGGAGGCTGTGGTGACAAGCCCAGCAAGTGGTGCAGAAGCAGAAGTGAAGGGTTAATAATGCAGCTGCATATATAAAAGGGAAAAGGAGGTAATATTAGGAAAAGAACACTATTCGTTAAAAAGTCATGAGGGAATAAAAGGAGGACCCATAATTTCTAAATGAACACGTGGTATTTTAAATGACTGAATATACACTTTGCTTAGGCATTTTCTTTTGATTAGTTTAAGAGGTTGCTGAACAACCTTTTGAACAAGCCTGAACAAGGCTTTTTAAAAAAATAATGTCTTCATTGCCTACTTTTTTTAATGTACCTTGCAGGGACTTAAATACCAAGCTCAGAGATGCCGGTTCAGCCTGAGGATGAGGAAGCAATTTGAAGTACTACAATTCCTCAAACATTTTGTATAGGTTTAGTTCATAGCTTCACTCAAGGACACGCTCAAACCTTGCAGAAGTTGGCAATAGAGGCCAGGTGTCCAGACATGTTTCAGCACCTAATCCTACAGGAATATAATGAGAATGGTGGTGCCTATTACGTAATTTTATGTATTGAGGATCAGAAGTCAGTAAGAAATTTTTTTTAACATGGAAAGACATCCTGTGTTTATTAAGCGCCAGATTTACAAAATTTCTTATCAGCCTTAATGGAAAAAAATAGGATATTTGGTGAATATGACTATCATCTGTCCACCTACATATATTTTTTTTCTGTAAGTTACAGAAAGGTATTATTTACTATGGTGTTTGCAAAATGCAAGAGCTAGCATGTCAGAAGCTAAAGAAATTCAGCAAAACAATTTAGGGGTGGGGAAATTTCAGGGGAAACTGCAACTTCGCATTGAAAAAGAACCCTTTTGCTCCTTTTCTTCACCCACCAAAATATTCTACTGAAAATTTTCAGCAACAAATTACTTGTTCAACAACAATGTTATCAGAATATGTATGTCTTATGAAATAGTTTTTTTGTCTTTTCTCTGACAGAGTCAAATGATGCTATTCAATTTTCAGGTTATAAATTCTCAAAGAAAACTTTGGATCATGACTCCTTTTCTTCTGTTTTTTTTAGATAAAAAGTGTCAGTTTCCATTTGGACAATTTGCTTGTGCTGCTTTCAGAACAATGCGGGAAAGGAAGATTATGTGGGGGTGACAAAGGAGAACAGAGAATAGCTATAGATGCAAAAATTTAGAGCCATGTAAATCAACCAGAATTTGAATTGTTACATAAACTGGTAATATATGCTTTCACTTGGCATAGATAACCATTAATTGTTACTATTCATGCAAGTTCAAAAGTCTGCAATAGAGTGGGTATACAATACCAGCTGTGGGACTTTTTTTTTCCCCATTTGTGTCTGCCAGACAATACATCACATCTGTTAAGCCAATTTTTATCATGATGTTATCAAAAACATATGAAAATGCTTTGAAATATATTATTTTAGAACTAAAATGGCACAGGAAATTGAAGGATGCTTATGTGAAACAAGAAAATTGCATCTGGGCTTCTTCACAAAATATATGTTTGAGACATTATTCAGAGCTTCTGAGAAAGAAGATTAAGAAAGCAAGACAAACTAACTGGCCTTTTCTGATACAATTGGAAACACAATATATTTAAGACAGAGATACTAACTCTGATACACTAATACTGTACAAAACCAAATTCTATTCCCATTTCCACCACCACCCCCCCAAAAAAAAAAATATTTCTGAGCTTCTGTCTCTGCCTATTCATCCTCTCTGCCCAGCTGCCAGTAATGGAACTAACCCTTGTGTCACCATTGCGGCCAGGATTTTACACTGGCAGTTCTAGTCCATCTCTTCAAGTCAGTTTACTGCTGGTTTCCTATTATTCTATATATCACATGAAAGATTTGTATCAGGATACCACTGCTATTTTTCTGGCTTCCGTCATTTTACTAGTGGTACGGTAACTGCATTTTTGCATAAGGATCAAAAAAATCGGGATTAAATTGCACATTATAAAGAAAAATCACAGAAAAAGCTCTAAATCAACTTTAAAGTGCTCAAAATATGATCCTACTTAATGTTACCTTAAAGACCAGCTTCTCTGCCAGGAAGGATACCTAATCATAAGCCTGGTTTCGGAACTCATCGTTATCTAAGAAGCTTCTATCAAATCCTTGGATAGTACAGCCAGCATTCTTACATGACGGAAAAATATAATATCAATTTCCATAAAAATAAACAGGCAATTTACAAAAAAATTAATCCAAGATTTGCGGCATTTCCAGATCAGAAGTTTTAGAGTTCCTGGATGAACCTCAGAAATGCAATTCTATGTTTCTACATCACTGTGCTTCCTCACTTCTTCATCCAATACACTTCCGCACAGGTATTTATGTAGCAGTAGCCTGCTATTAGGCTAATCTGGTCCAGAGGATGGTCCCAGTCTTGTGAGCGTCTAACTCCCCTAAGCCACCATCTCCCTCCACAGGAGCTACACCCATCCTATAGGACCAAATTCCTACTTATGGTTAAGCAACAAGACATTTAAAGAGTCCGGATACGATGAAAACTACTTAATCAAGATTTAAATCTAAGCAGTTACCAAGTCTCTGAAACTGTCAGAAAACTGCAAATTAGCTTTTAAACAATATATTAAAAAAAAATCGATCATGCAGTGGACCTGACAGAAACTATTTATGTTAACTTTTTTCTGATTTAGGACAGATGTATAAACCATTCTGGTCATTAAAAAGAAGTTCATATTATTCTATTAAATGTGAAGTAGATTGTTAAAATTTATGTCAAAATATGTTGTAGTGTTTTATCTTTGAAACACAAGACAATTTTATTCTGATTTAAGCTAATGCATATGTCTGAAAATCCATTGACTGCAAATAAGTGCAGAACTTTGCTTTAGGACATTCCCTCAGTATTGATTACAGTTTTTGTTGGGTTGGGGGGGGGGGTTCCATTTATTTTAATTGTTAGTATTTGCCTATTCGTGCTGCAGATGTTGAAGTCCTGGAGAGTAAAATTATTTGGTTATTGCAGACTTCCTTCTGACTGTTATCCTAACAGCGTGTGTTAACTTTTACTAATTAGTAAGACTAATAACTTGGACTACTAAAATGGCATAGGGAACTTGGATTCTCCTTTGTCATTTCCCAAGTGCTGCAGAGCCCCCATCATTTTTACTCAGCTTGTGGTCTGTTTCGTTAAGTGTTATCAGAGATTAACCTATCACTCCAACTCATATTAGTAACCTACTGATGATCAGGAAAATCAAAAAACCAAACAATACAATACCTGACACAAAGGGCTAAGTCTGCAAAGGAACCTGGGACAGCAGTTGACCTTAATTATTATGACCACTCTCACCTTGGTCTTCCTCTCACCCAACTTCTCATGCTTTATTTAAGCTCAGGCACTTGAGCTGTGTTGAAGGTGTACCCATACCTGTCCTTGCCCTTTGCTGTCCGAACTTGATGACTGATTTTCCTAATGAACCTCAGCCTTGTGTTGTTACTCATGTCTCCAGCACCATCTCCTGCTGTTCCTGATTGTCATCCCTAGGTGGACACTGGATTTATTTCATCACATCACCGTGTCTCAGACTGTCAATAGACCCTAAGAGTAACCCAGTTGTGTCCCCTGGTATTTTGGGACTGTGTCCTGGTTTCTGGCCCTGCCTGTGCTACCACTGGCTCCCAGCTCATCCTCTCTCTTGGAGCAACCCTTCTCTTGCGGACACTGGATATCTTTCAACTGGGCAAAACCTTTAGCTTCAACCTGGGAACTGAGCACTTCAGGACAGCATTTACAGAAAGCAACATGCTTTGTTCGAAGCTATCCTGTGCAGACCATAGGGAATGATTAGGAAACAAGGCACAAAAATCAGGTAGGTCTTCCTGTAGTTCAGAATTTGCTCTCCTAGAGCTTATGCCATAGAAAGAGGCATACTGGAACACATCAGAGATTGATCCAAGCCCACCATTTTGTCTCTCTCAGTGATGACTAGCAGATGTTCAGAAAAGCGTACAAGAAATGGTACATATCAAAAGATTCTCCCTGGTATATTCTTCTGGAGGTATATAGATACAGGGACCTTGAGGCAAGGTGACATCAAGCTGCTGTGTTTAATAGCCCCCAGTGGACATACCCTCTGTGATCTTTTTAATCCATTTAGATGTTTGACCTCCACAATAACCCATGGTAATGAGTTCCACTATTATGTTATCTGTTGTGTGAAAAAGTGCATCCTTCCATCACGAGCCTGCTGCTTGGATGCTTTCTACTTCTTGCACCAGCAAATCAGAAACAAAATCTCAAGCAAAACCAGAATAAAACCTGAGACAAAGCAGATCAACAGCAAAGAGGAGCAACAAACATGGGTGACAATCCCCAAGCTGTAAAGTCAACAAACGGCCTTACGTGTGTCCTCCCGTGTTTTTTATGATTGATATAACCAGGCTACACATTCCAGAAAACAAGCTGCATGCAGCTCGAGCCTAAATACGCCAAAGCTCTGAGGAAGAGTGGGCCAAAGCGACTTGTTTTTTGCTTTCCAGCAGAATCCAAGTGACAGAGTTCAAATCTGGATGTGCTTTATTTGTGCGCGAGGTAAACACACGAGCCAGTAAGGGTTCCTGGGTGAAGTCAGCATAAATGCAAGGCATGCCTTCCCACGGAGCACCCTTTTTTGTAGGAGCAGTAAAACAACAAACAGAGCTGAAAGAAATAACAAGAAATAAAATACTTTGTGTTCTAATCTATCGCAAATGTTTATCTAGTAAATATATAGTTCAAGTGCCTGAAACAGCCAGATTGATTTAATTTTTTGAAAAATCCTCTGTGCAGACCACGTTCCAGGGAAGACAGGTTTTACTATAACACATGACACGTCGCTTCCCTGGCTGCACAGCGGAGCTTTCAAACAGGACTTTGAAGGCCTTGTTTTGCGGGGAGGAATAGCCCACTTGCCTTGGCCGGGCAGTGCAGATTCCATCATGAAACAAACAGGAGCTCCTGTCCTTCACACAAGGCTTTATTAGTTATTTCTTTGAACGTCTAGTCATTCAAACTGGAAAACACTCTGGAAAACTTTCACTCTATTGAAAAAAAATTCCCTGTTCAGCCATTTTCTCTTCTATTGACAATCTTTGATCTCTTTAAACAGTAGCTGGTGGCATTTCAGCAATTACTGGCTGTCAGTCCACGCTCACCTATTGGCACGTGCTTACAGTTTTACTTTGAAGTGAGACAGCTGGGTTAAAATTCCTATCAAACAGAAATTAAAAATTCCAAAATAGTTAGTAACCGGGTTGTTTAGTGAGGTCAGTGATCATCTCAAGGGTGCAAACATCTAAAACGCACCATTTTTCTCTCTAGTCTAAGGAATGGTCTCACTGATACTAAATGTCATTTAGCACATGAGTAATGGAAGTAGTCAACACATATTCTACATTTAACTATGTTCCTCTTAGTTTGGCGATGTACCTTTGAATATTATCTAGTTAACCAGAAGACTTGAAAAAACATACTGTCATCAAAAAATGTTTTAATAAATTTAATTTAGTATAAATGATTATAGAATTATTTGAAGAAACACTTCTTCCCACTTACACCAATACTGTTTAGTTAAATGATTAAATCACAAATTACATTTGCCTCTGTGTTCAATACTCTTAGAAACTTTGCTTTTCCCTTACAAAAGGGCAAATACAGCCTTCATAATAACCCTGTGAATTGCTTACTCAGAATGCAATGTTTTTTATGTTCTGCATTTTTACAGGCTGAATTCCTGCTTTAGCTCTGTGTTACTGTAACCTTCAGTACAGTCAGGTCTGCCATGGATCTGTTAAATTATTTTAAGTCTGCAAGTAATAAGAATGTCTTGGATTAATGTTCTGCTGATATTTAACCTTAAAGGCTACATTTCTGAGAAAACACCAATATCCTCCCTTAATACACGCTGATGTTTTAAGTGGCATAACAAAGCAACGGAAGATAAAACAGACAAAATCTACAGTTTTTATATCTGTCTTCTCTTCCTCAGCTCTGATTTCACCCACGCAAGTCTACCATCAGCATTATTTTTTTCCTTTAATGAGGCCAAACAGCACTCAGTTTTTTCTACTGACTTGCAAAAAAAAGCGTATTGTTGATTTACTATATATTATTACTTATTTAGATTTTTGTGTAGCTAAAAAAATATCCATGAAAATTTGTGGCTTCTGGTTATACCAGTTTTGCAAAATCCTACTTGACACTTTCTTCAGGGGCCAGTAATATTTTCTGATAAGAAAACAGAAACATCTTAATGTATTTCATTACTGCAATTTCCAGATCCAAAGGTAGGCCAGATTGATTTTAATTTATTAATTTCTCTGCTAGATTAAAAGACAAGATATTACCTTGAAATGCTAAAAGCCATGCACTAAAATAAAGACCAAAAATAACATAACTCAAATAATCTGAAGATCAGTCATGAGCCATCAGAACTTCCTGACTGAAATGGTGGGGATTCCTCTGTAACCTAGTTTAATGCAGTCCTAAATCTAGCTTTCGCCTGATCCAGTCTGACCTTAATGGTTTCATTAATGCTGAGAGTCCACTTATATGCAAAATTAAGCAACCCTATTTGAAATAATTCTCCATTCAGCCTTATAATCCTTCCGAAAATAAGCCTTTAATTTCATCAGTCTCTGGAAGACAAAATCCTACATCATACTCCTAACCCAGGTACGACTGCAGAGGCATCAGGAAAGACCCATCTTCATTCAGTCCAGGCACACACCTCCATGCAGGCCTTTATTTGCAGTGCTTCAGACCCCCGTGCTGATTTAGTCTTGATTATTCCTAAAACCATTTCCCAGAAGGTCCAAGATAACAGAGTAACTTGCTAACCCTGGCAGAAGTCTGGCCCAAAGGGCACTACAGAGTCCTGAATTTTAATGCTGACATCTAACTGCAGTACCAGCAGCCACTCCAGGAACCGTACGGAAGCTACATCCCCTGATTTCTTTGACTAACCCTAGCAGATTTACATACCAATGTAGTAATTAGTGAGATAAAATGTTTACAAGTACCACTCACCCAGTAGTGAAAAAGGCTGCATGGGCCGACAGACTTTCGAGCATCTCATGCTCAGGAGATGCAGATCTTGACGCAACGAGCCCTGGCCAGATTTATACTTGGAGGACCAGCACTCTGGCCTGGAGTATTTTTCTAATATTCTGGGATGACCAAAATTAGATTCGCATTTTAAGAGAACAAAGGATTATTTTCATGTTAGCACATAAAAGTTTAAGGAACTTTCTGGAGCAGAAGACCAGGCAAAGTCGCCATGGAGATACAAGCTTAGTCTCTCAATACAGGCGTGGAAGCAACACCATTAATTGCTTATGTTTAATCAGTATTTGCATTAATTTCTGAGTGAAACTGTTAGCAGATGCTAGAAAACCTAAAAATGCAACTAACATTGAGGCTAAGGATAAATAATCCATACCTGCGTAGCACCATATGTACGACCACCATGCTAGGTAATGTCCTGATACATTAATTTCTATTCCAAGTTTGGAAATCTGTAGCTGGCTCCCAAAGGAAATGTGTCTTTTTTTAAGATTAAGGAAAAATTGTGATCACCTGAAAGCCTTAACTGCTGTGGAAACTAAACACAACCAGAGAAGGGAACATTTCTACTTAGATGAGTGCTGTGTAGACAAAAACCCCTGGGAGATCAAACCTCCACTGGAAACATTGCAAGGGTTCCCTTTTGTTATTTAAATAATTCACAGCATGGTACTGCTCAGAGAAGAGGTCTCCAGCTTTGATATGTGGTTTATTGATTTCATTTCTGAATTGGTACACTGTATGATTTTGAAGCCTGAGAATAGGGATACAATTTCAGGAATGACAAAGACAGCGAGTAGATAATTTCAGGCACAATTCCTGATGAACAAATTATTTTCAGTGGTTATTGTGTCTTTATATTTCATCAGCAAGATCATCTAAAACAGGCAAATTGTTACAGTCTCTGTTACTGTTGCCCTGAGAATAACAAGAACGTTTAAACTACAGCCCCTTAAATCTCTGAGATCAGGTCATTTAGCAGAAAGATTTGTCTCCAATCAGAAGTATCAAGCCCTTTATTTCTGCAGAGTTTCATGAAAGAGAAGTATGAATTTCAGCAGGTTTCAGTAAGAACCACAGTAGCAGAGCCTGCCTTGAAGCACAGCTGCTCTCCATCCATGTAGGTTGAGCGTCCCAGCTCTGGGGATCCCCCAAGCTCACAGTGCCAACTGCTGTGTCAGTCTTCTGCCATTGGTGACCTGCGTTTTGGTTTTTTAATTAATCAGCATCCCAGGGAGGAGCCTAAGCAAACAGCACTAAAATCAGATCTCCCAAACTGCACGGAGTTCTCCTAATCCTTCCCTTTCCCCCACACATGTCCTTTTTCTTTAAGAATGTATGGAAAGTAACATTTAAAGGGTGGAGTTCCTCTCACATGTTTTAGAAGAGACCAGAGTCCATCCAAAGAGAAGAACATTTCTTCATGTTTTACTATAGTCTTCCAACAGAAGACCAAATTAATTTACACTAGATCAACATCACTTTGATATCTCTGAATGGCCAACAAATAAGATATTTGCGAAGTGTTAGAATAAAGGAGATTATTATTAAAGATTACAGGGCTATTTTGTTAACTGTGTTTTCTCACCTCAAAAAGATGTTTTGCATATCTTCTGAATATGCCAATTTTAGAAAATAAGGTGGTTGGAGCTACTTGGATTCCAGATTAGGGACAGACTGGGAACTGAAACACACATTTTGCACTGACGACTATTCATAATTATTGTTATTTTCAGCTGGCAATGACTGTTAAGGAACCAGTGCAGGATTCCCTTGCAGGAGTTGGTTGTGCCCAAATCACGTGATCACACAAGGCCAGAGAAGAACAGGTTTTTGTCTTTTTTCCCACGTGCCGAACCCAGAGTAAGTGTTGAAAAAATAGTTTCGTGTTGTTAATAAATCCATACTTGTGAGATAGAAAAAAATACTACAGACGTCTCTATAAGGACACAAATCACATAGAAATGCAGAGGGAAGGTAGGAATAAATTCTATGCTGAAAAAATGTAAATATTCATTGGAAAGTGAAAGCGAGGATTTACTCTTGAGTACTATGTCTAGCTGTGGGCTCCCCAGCACAGAAGAGCCATTGGTGCTGTACTGGAGGGAGCGCAGCAGAGGAAGGGCCACCAAGACGGGGAGCTGAGGTTCATGCTGGACCGCAGCTCCTGCTTAAACTCCTGTATCCATCCGCTAGAACCACTTGCACTTTTTCCAACCAGGTCTGTAAGGCAGCTGGTTCCGGATAGGAAAATCCAGGCACAAACTTCTATTGCACTTCCACCTGAAAATAATTAAAAGCTCAAGAGTATTTTAATAGGATTGTGCATTTTTTTTTATGTCCTCAGAGATAGTCTTAATTAGTCTGATCTTTTGCAGGCACTTTTAGTTAAAGCAAATTGAGCAACAGCATCATCTTAGCTTGCAGTTCATGCTAAAATTTTTGTATAGTTTCAGCAGATGCAAAACTCAGCCCACAAACTTATCCTCACAGTCAGCACAATCTGCTTGTAAGAGTCCAGGTTTGCTAGACTGTTTCCACCTCAGTTAAAAAAGAAATAAATTTTAAAAACAAACAAGCAAAACAAACAAACAAAAACTGTGCTAAATTTAGGGTCGTTTCACAGAATGGAATGAAATGCTATTTTTAATACCCTGAAGCTAGCTCTACACAATCTTACACATTTACACACGTGACCATAGTATTGCACAGAGATATTAGGAACCATCTCAAACACAGCTGAAGTAGCACAGTTTGTGCCTGGGAGCAATTCACCATACACAGCACCTTCCCAGCATGTTATATCAAATGTGTTAACTACAGCAAGTCATTATATACTACAACCATAGCATGTCACAAAATGTCAAGGGCATTGCTGGATTTCAGACCCTCTCATATTTCCTAAGTACAACTCCAAGATGACCTTGGAAATGGATGGCACTGTGTGATCTAAAGAAGGGTTAAAAACGAACAAAAATCTTTTAGCAACATTTGCTTACCTGCTAGGGGTGCATAGGGAGAAAATTTGGTCTTGGGCTTTAATCAGTTTAACCATGAACATATAAACAAAATATACCACGTGGTGCCACAAGAGCATGGAAACGCCTTTCTTATTTTGTCTCTGGTCAGTCTGCAACTGTTCACAAAATGTGAGCTAAATGTTGTATTGAGAAGAACGGTCTTCATGTCCCAACTGTTCTTGCCCACCCTCCAAACAGAAGATGTAAGCAGAGGATTAGTACAATAAAAATATAGTGAAAACAAAGCAATCTGGTGTCCTTCCAATGAGGAAAACTAACTCATTTGGATGCAGTCCTACAGTAGCAACTGCTACACTGTTGCTACTTCTAAAAAAAAAAAAAAATACATCCAACCCTAGCTTTGAGATTACCTAAAAGAAACACACCAAGCAGGTGTTTGCATGATTTTCTTGAACCCTCTTCAGTCCTTTACATGATAAATGCTCATGCAGAAAGTAGTATTAGGGTGATTCACATGCAAAAAAACTTCCCAGGACAAATATAAGATCAAAAAACTCACCCTTTTTTATGGTTACTACACTAACAAGTATCCAAGGAAATATTTCCTGCCTGATACAAGATATTTCTTTTTCCCGTGCTTTAGAGTTGAGCAAATGATGGTATGTTAAACTGTAAATTCCTATATCTAAAGAAACAGCAACAATGAAAAGCAGTGCTGTACTCACAGAGCCACCAGCACTAACACTGCTTTCCTGGTTTTGCAAGCTAATGTGTTTGATGAAGAAGAAGAAGCAAAAAGTAACTTTGTGCTTTCTGCTGCCTTCATGAGTCTTATTTTGCATCTATGCAATGGATTAGCATCACACTGTACTGGGCACTGCATGAATGGAACAAAGAATATTTCCTCTGCCTCAAATAATGTATAATTTAAACCTGTTGGGCAAACGACAGTAAATGCTAAAGTATGTTGCTAGCCAGAAATATAAACAACTGCTAATACATTCAGTTCCAAGTCTTCTTGAGTTCTCACTCATTCGTCATTTGAGGAGAAAAACACTTATATTGCCATCAGTGAGAACCCTTAACTAAATGAGGAGGGAGTTAATCTACCTTCCCTCAAATCCCACATAGCACGTGAACAAAATCACGGCCATTTGTCTCGTCTGTCTCTGATGCCTGCCTGCTTTTCAAGGCTGTTCACTTCCTTCTCCCTGCTGGTGAGCAGGAACTTTTCTTAAGTGCTAGAGAGCAGCTTAACTAATTTACATGGGAAATAAATTGTTTACGTGTGCCACATCATAATCAGAATAGGGTATATAATGAGGTGCAGGGTAGAAAACACTTCAGCAGACTAGGAAATAACTGGGAATTGGAGTGAATGATGGAGGAGAAAGGACCCATTATAGAATATATGAAAAAGAAGACAAAATGAGGTCAATGAGAATTGAAGACTTGCTAGAAAACAGTGGTTTAAATAAGTCTTTGTGCAACATGTGAAGGAAAAACAAACAGCTGCAGGGGCAGGGGTGCTAATGAAGCCAGGTTTCCTATTGATTTCTATCTCCTGCTTGCTGGAGAAAGCTTTTGTCACTGGTGGGGGGACGGCATTTTGTGAAACCTCTCTCCTACCTGGACTCCATAATGAAGCACAAACTCCAACTGCCTATGCAGTAAGAGAATCACAGTTGTTCTGCACCTTTATCTGCCTACTTGTTTTCATGGGCCTTAGAGAAAATTCACTATTAAATTATACTGAAAGTAACTGATGGATTCAAAAAGCTTCTAGGAAAGGATTGGATGCACAGCCAAACATATTTCAGTCCTGCACATCATGGTCTCATAAGCCTCCATTCTCTTCAGAGAGGGAAAAAGAAAAAAAAAAAAAAAAAAGATTGGTAGAATAAAAATAACATGGCATCAAACAAATAAGGTCATCCACATCACATGAAAAGGGACCCAGCAACTTTTAAAATCCACAGTCATCCTCTGCTGCCCTGTGTCCCACTACACAGCCATTTGCTTCTACTCCTGGCTACACCAGGCAGACTTCAGTACAAGATTCCCGAAATCAAGGATTATATGACAATTTGCAGCTGGTAGCTACCAAGCAAAAGCATCTGCTATCTGGATTACTTGAACTAAACATTTTAACACAGGTAAGCATTTTGTCTTCTTTAGAAGACTGCATGGTAGATCAATAACTGCAAAATGTTATTAAATTAAAACAGCAGAAGGTATACGTAGAGCACTCTCTGATCTTTATTAGAAAGTTAAAATTGTCGTATATTGGACATTATTAAAAGGACCTACATGCAAAGAAGAGTCCCGCTGCTAATATGCTGAATTAAACAGCCTTATAAACTGGCATTAGTCCTGTACCAGCACTCAGCACTGTTTCACAAGCCAAAGTTACCCCTCGACCCCATCCTGCTACATCCCTCCCTTCTGCCGCATTGCTTTGAACTCTGCTGTGCAGAAATCACAGCAACAAGAAACCTACACACACCCCTGCTTCTCTTTCTTTTTGAGGTACTCCTTTCTTTGTAATTTCTCCTTTGCAATCATATAAATCTGGCTCGTTGCACTGCGACTGTAATATCTGCTCCTGCCTGGTCTGGGAAAGAAATTCTGGATTTCCTGGGCTCAGAGAGAAGGCAGGAGCAAGCCAGCTGCCAAACTCCCGCAGGGATAAAAATGTTTATTTGGACATCGTGCTGGTGCTGCGTACAGTGGGATGAACTAAAGTACACTGTTTCTATGCCGTCCCACCTAAAACAGCGAAGGACAGGCAACAACTGAGAGCTGCCCACAAGATGTGCCCTGCGAAGGCTGCAAGAGGTGCAATGCAAGGCAGGTAAGCAACATGCTGGAAGGGGACCCCAGCATCGGAGAGGCTGGGCACACACAATGCCAACACGCAGGAAACCACCACCTCTCCAAACCAAACATTAACTGAAATCAGAAACACCCCTGCATAAGAATTCCTGAGCCAAGCTAATGGAGTTCACATAACTCACTGGGTTTGTTTTGGTTTTCTTTTTTGCCCCTTTTATTTATTTTTTTTTAAAGGACTTTGCTCTAGCACCTCAACCTCTCTCTGCTCCATCTCACCTCCAAGCCCTGTGGTTCCCCCTTTTTGAAAGGACAGCTGAACAGGGACAGAAGGAACTGTCTTCTGAAGAACCAGTTTGTTCTCTGGTTGTTCATGGGCTGTTGTTGAGACATTCTCAAATACATGCTTGCAGCAGAATATGCAGGCAGGCATTCTAGCAACACAGATGATGCATTTGAAGCAGAAAAATTAAAAGTGGAAATTGTAAAATCGGCCCTGCAAACAGGTCTAGTCAAACAGAAGATTTTTTTCTCTGATTAAATAAACTATAAGGTAAATATGTAACATAAACATCTGAAACACAGTGCCTTACCACTCGAGATTTCTTGGCAAATTACCTGTATACTGTGTTTGGGTTTAAGGGTAAGAATTTAGACATTTTGTTGCTGGGTGAGGAGGATTGGCTTTGAACTGGGTCCCAACACTGAGCAACAGCACTGTGTCTGCTTGCAGGGTTCTGGGTTGATCTTGGCCTGAGTGTCCGTTCTCTCCTCTGGCACAGGCTTACGTGCATTTTCAAGAAGATATTCAAGCTTCAAACTTTGTGCGCTCATTCCTGTGGAGAGCTGCCTTGTCACCTCATTTACTCTCGGTTGTAAGCAATTTGGCAGCATAAAGTCTGTAGATGATTGTGAGCGGCTACATTCTCTGATCTCTGGCTCCTTTCCTGAGTCACGTATCAGTCACAATCTCCTGTATAAGCTTATGGTGATTTTTTTTTTTTACTGCCTGTTCAATTCAGTTTATGCAAGATCAAAATCAGGAGAAGGAAAAGATCTGTCTTTCTTTGTTTTTAATTTAAGAAAGTGCTGCATGATGGGCAGCTCATTTACACCACTGTCCATTGGCAAATTGTTATTACACTATTTAGACAAAATTGTCTTTTTGGCAGCTGTTCATTAGTGGTAATTATGTTACAAACAAAATCATTGGGTTTAGAACTTCTTATTTTATTTTTGTAGGAATTAAGGAACAGAAATGGCGTCAAATGAAATCAGAGTAGGGATAACTAATTAGTAGTAATCAAAGCTCAACACATTACCCAGTTGTTCTTTGTCAGATAAGTTACAAGTAACCAACAGCGTGGGCCCTCATGGTAGCATACATGCTCACAGCTCACATCTACTGAGATGCCATGCAAGGCAGCTTCAGAACCCGTCTTCTTTATGGGCCTTTTCTCATCCCTGCCTCCAGAAAGCATGAAGATCCCTGCAGGACCTAACACAACCACAGAGCTGCCAGCTGCCTAGACTGAGCAGAAAAGGAGGGGGCGAGAGACCTCTGTCTCTCGCCTCTGCTCTCAGTCAGGGGAGGATCACTAGTGGAAATTGAATTCGGCAGCCTGGGGATGCTCGTGCCCTGAGCAGACTCAGAAGAAGGTCCCGTCTCCTGCCCAACCCCTCAGGAGATCTCTGGTCTACAGCTGTAGACTACTAAAGGGGTTTGCTGGGCATGTAAACAGGCTCCTCATTACTGTCCTCCCACCATAATTCTCAAAGATAGAGTAGGATGGACTCGGTCAGTTTTTACCTTCTGGAGAGGAAAATATATCAACCAAAGAAAGCCTTACTTTACCCAAAAAAATGGCCAAACAAAATCTCACCTCTCCACTTACACAGAGGTTTCACGCTTCTGTTCTTGTTTCAGAGACTCACACAGGTAATAAAGAGCTGGATTTTCTACTAATCGTTTCCCATGGGTCTCTCAGAATCTCTTCTCTCAGTTTCCATACACTTTCTATCAACAATACTCACTAATCAGTTGAGAGAGACTTCTTGGTTTCTTCCTGGAGTTTTTTTTCTGTTGTAATTTGTTCTTGTTTGGAGCTGCTCGCCTTAGCAACTGAGTGGTAGTTTCAGTTACACTGCATTTAAATCTCTCCTAAATCCTCTTGCACTCACTTGGGCAAAAGAAAAGTTTACCCATCAGTTTTCAGTTTTTTAGATTAGCACAAGCTGTATCTAACCACTTTGAACTTCTCTCTACTAATTCTGTGGCCCAAATTGACATGAAATAAAAGTAAATTTTACTATGGAGAAGGAGAGGCTGACTGAGGCGGCACCTTTATAGCAGACAGAGTTGCAGAGACAAAAAAATAGAGACTATTTGTAAAAGTATGATAAATACTCGCTTAAAGGATGATCGATAGCTAAAAATATTGGTTCAGCATACCATTTCTAAATCTAGGACATCTAGAAGGGTACTTTATTAATGGCATCTCTTGTGGTTCATTATTTATGTAAGGAACAAAATGACTTTATGATTTAAAGATGAGAAGATTCTGCACATATAAGCAACAGAGTAAGCATGCTTAAAATTATAAATCTTACACGCCTGCTCACATAGGAACACAGTTTCAGTGGATGAAGGGCCTTGTGCAGCTCTGTCCCTTCCATGACGTTGGACATTCCTCAACAAAAGAGATTTATTGTGTATATACAACGTGTGTTCAATGTGTGCTTCTTGCATAGATGCTGTATATAGAATCATGACATAATATAAGTCCTAAGAGACCTCCGTAGATCATCTGGTCCAACCCCTTCCCACACCAGGGCTAACTCCTGAGTTTGATCAGGTTCCTCAGAGCCTTGGCCCGTCAAGTTCTGAACATCCCCAGGATCTGAAAGTCACCCTGCCCTTCTCCCCAGCTTGGTGTCATAGGTGAGCTAGCAAAAGTTGACTCTGTCTCATCATCAAGGAACAAAGACATTAGACATTACTGCCACCACCCTTGAAACCTAAAGAATATCCCTAGTAACCAGATATCAGCTGGCTTTTAACTGCTGACCATAGTTTTGAAGCCCAGCAGTCCAGCCGATTTGATGCTCGCCTTGTAGTTCACCCATCCAGTCTGTATGTCTCCAGTCTGACTACAAAGATACTACAGGAGACCATGCTGCAAGTCATGTTAAAGTGAAGGTATGCCCACTGCTCCCCCCTCATCCACTAAAACAGTCGCTTCATCATAGAAGGCAATGAAGCTTGACAAGCAACCTTTGTTCTTAGCAAATCCACGCAAACTGTTCCCATTCAACTTCTCCCTAGAAGAAATAACTTCTACGGGACTTTGCTCTGTGATCTTCCCAGGGACTAACCAGCTGCTAGTTCCCTGGCTTCTCCATCTTCCTCTTTTTGAACATGGCTGTCAAGTTATCCTTTTCCAGCGATGAAGAACCTCCCCTGACTGCCACAACCTGTCTAGGACAATAGTAATGGCCTCACAATGACATTGTCCATTTCCCACGGCACCCACAGACGCATCCCATCCAGTCCCATGGTGCTGAGCATGGGCACTTTGCCTCAGTGCTTCCCGACTCTGACTGTGGGCAAAGGGGTCCGAAAGAGGAGGGTGCAGATAAAAGCAAGGGAGGCAGTATTTTTGTCCCCAAGACGCAATTCAGCATCTGACCTGTACACAGCGAGTTGTTGCACACGCACAAAATCACCAGGTTCCATATGAGCACATAATCCGGTACACCCTTGTAGTGCTGGGCATCCTCCAGCTAACTTCTGCCAACTGGCTGTAGCAGACTACTCACTAAATCACAGCGCCCCATAAAACATAGGCCACCCGCACACCACTGGCTCTGTTTGCCAGTGAGGGCTTCTGCCCAAGAAGGCCAAGCAACTAAATATGAAATATGTGCTTGAACCGTAGTTTTATAAAATACACTATTTGGAGAGGAAGAAAAGGAGGTGGGTTTTTTTCCCATTTTGAGGCAATTTTTCATAATTCGGGACTCACATCTCTAATCAAACTATTAAGGTCTGTGGGACTACAAGAAAACCGCAATCACAGTTTAGAGGTCAGAATCTATCCAAAATTGAAGTCACAGAGCATGGAGTGATTGTATTGCGTATTTTTATCACTTATTCATACTTATTCCAGACTTTAATCTCAATGGAGTGCAAATACTACATTTTCAAAAGATGATAGTTCTTTGTATGTGAAATATCTTTCTTGGAGACACTTACGAATTTAAAATTTAAAGATGAAAATTATAAAATCCACTATAAAAAGCTAATCTAGTACAGAGCTGTACTCTTTGCACTCAGATTATACTGGCATGCTTAGTAATATGCACAAATTATACATAATGTTAGCTGTATTTTATAAATTCATTCAAATTTATGTAGAATTAAATAGACAATATAAGTATATAACTAAATCCTTGCATAATTTGGAATTTGCCTTAGAGAGGAGTAAAGGGGATCCAGTGGTAGCAATCTGCTGCTGAACAGGGGCTATCAAGAAGACAGAGCTAGACTCCTCTTGGTAGAACAAAGAGTGAGAGACAAATTTTGAATATTGCACCAAGGAAAATTCCAGATGGACATAAGAAAAAAAACTTGGTTAAGTGCTGAAACAAGGTGCCGATAGAGACTGAGAAGGTCCATCCCTACAGATATTCAAAACTCAGCTGGGCAAATTGTACATACATGTATCTGTACATTAACTGTGGGCTTAGAATTTATTGTAGATTTCTGAGGAGTGTTTTATGGACAGTATCCTTGCCATCAGCTCTGAGAGACTGCATTTCTTGCACCTGATCCTGCATAAAACTTCGAGGGCTACAATACTGATGGGTGCATCTTCACATGCAAGTGAATTTTACTCTAAATTATTCTCTGTTACTTGGGGAGAAAAAAAGTGCATCCATTTGGAAACTGAACAAACAAAATGCTAGGTTTTTCAAGGAAAGCACTGGTGACAAGACATTTAAGACGAATATGTATCTGTGACTCCCTTTTCTTTTAGGGTGGCCTTATCTTTATGCTTTGATAGAAAGTCTTTTGACTGTCTTGACAGTCCATAGGAGTGAGATATAATGAAAACATTTATATCCCTGTTATACTTAAAAATCTTAATTGTAAATGTTGACAGGATTGATCCTCATTTACACTTGGATGCCATTTTTATTGCATTTATAATGTAAAGACGATCAAGCATTAATAGATGGAACTGATAAATTTTTAATACACTCTAGTACAGAAAGACAGAAAAGGCCAAATGAGGGATTCGGAACATCCCTCCAATATACGTCGTGGTACCTCTGCCAGGATTAATCAGCCTTTGGCCCTCTAAACATGAAGTAGCAGCTAGCCTAAGGCTCAGAAAAAGGTCTAACTCTTCCTCTTATTGAGATAGCTGCTTGATCAGCACTTGGAATCATATTGCTCTTTTGTTTTCAATTTGGAGCAGCTAAACTGAAGAGACACCACTCATTCATATTCTACACTTCAAGGTTTTCCTAGCAATCAAGAGGATTAAAATTTGAAAGGAGTACACTTAAGGATATAGCTAGAGGTCCTGGATTTATCACATTGAAACTCTCACATACTGCATGTCCTTTCATCTCATGGGCTATTATTACTGCTCTTTTCAGGTTTTAGGGTTTGGGTGTTTGGGTTGGTTTTTTTGTTTTTTGGTTTGGGGTTTTTTTCCTGTTGTATTTTAATTATGACTATTCTCTTTCCTTCAAATAAATCATCATTATGTCCTGAAGTTCCTTCTAGCACATGGTCAGCCTCTCATGCATCATTTTCCATGAGATACTATACATCAACAATGCAAATTACTACTGACAACTTATTGACTCACTTGCCTCTAAAGATCTTGCTCCTCTTTGTTTTAAGCCCACGTGAAAGAAGTCTTATTAATCACTCTGGAAAAAAAGTCCTGGTACAGACTTCTCCCAGTCTGACTTCATTCAGCCTCTCTGCCAAGACAACTGTTAAAGCATTCCAGTTATTTGGAACCACTAAAACCTGGTTATATGTCAGCTTGTTTCTTATTTACCTGTACAGTAGGGAGGCCCAACACTGTACTCAGTTATACATCTGTAAATATGGAGTAAATGTTTGAATATGTAGAAACACTTTCTGCATACCATCTGGAACACAGCTGTTGTTGGACCCACCAATTTTTAATCAACATACTTAATTTAAGAGTAATAATCTGCAAATGGCACAAAATATATCAAAGCAGCAAATCCTACTTTGGGTATGAGGGAACGCCATATCAGAAATACTGCCTTGTTACTAGTAACATCCCATTTTTTCCCAGTTTGCTTCTGACCTATGTTTCCCCAGTTTTGTCTTGGAGTGCTCTGGATTCCATTTTAAAGATTAAAATAAAATTATGTTGCTTTTGTAATCTCATTCAAATTCTAAAAATTACTTTACGATGCTTTTATTCTGCACACTTAATGGGAGGAGGATTTTTCCTGAAGACAGACATTTTAATCTGCCCACATTT
Source organism: Chionis minor (assembly GCA_013398295.1). Lineage (NCBI taxonomy): Eukaryota > Metazoa > Chordata > Aves > Charadriiformes > Chionidae > Chionis > Chionis minor. The sequence continues at coordinate 1,125,151 of VZSF01001826.1, forward strand.
GCCATCACATTCACCAGGGCTGTCTGGTGGGTGTGCAAATATGGAACTGGTTTAAAATCATATTCCAGATACGGTCTCTGCTTTGTAGCTGTTTTGTCCTGTCCTGCTGGCACTGCTGAGTGGCTTAGTGTGCTGGAGATGAGCAGGATGGAACCTTCTACCTACAGCCCACTGAACTGAGCTTCTTACTGTTTCCTGTTAGCTGGAGGTCTCTTCCCAGTTCCCTGTGAACATTCACCGATTGTTCTGTGCGATTAAGTTTACATCCTTTACACTCTTTCCACGCAGTAAGCACTTGTCCTGAATTCATCTGACCTCACTGAGGGCCGTAATGATGCCCTGAAACTGGACAGGATTTGTTAGAGTTTTAGTGCCAACTTCAAGATCTGAATAGTGTGGTGTTTTCTGAGTTGGACTTCCCCATCTCTCTTCTGTCTCAAAACAGGCTGTGTGTGGCTGAGATGGAGGTAGAGAGGCACATCTCACCACACAAGGCACTGCATCCTCCCGTGAGATCCTGAAGGCTGATATCAAGCCACAGAAACCTCCTTGAAAAACCACATGATGACTCAAAGGGTGACATCAAAGAATGAACGTTCACCACAGAAACACAGAGGAAGATGGTTAGAGATATTTATAATATTACAGCCTTAACTTCATGCTCTTGTGTTTATTTTGAAACCACTCACACCAAAATGCTTTCGTGAGCACAGCAATATTTAAGAGATATGGAAGTTTGACACCTTCTACTAGTGACCAAGTAATCAGTTTTTCTCTTACATAATACTGGGAAGACTGCACTGTTTCACCTAGGTTTTCAGTTTCCATTGCAAAGACTTTATATCAACGCAGCTGCAGTGCTTCCCCCCACCAGCCCCCCTTTATTTTCCCCATACAGAACCTGGGAGTATACACAAACGCAGTCCTGCTTCCAAGAGCCATCCTTCAAATAAGAAAAAGGCATGTTCTACATTTTCCTGGTACAGGAATCCTCTGTGGTATTCGTCTACAGGTTATTGATCCTCCAGATATCCTTTCACAGACTCCAAATTTTCCAGCTTTCAGCCTCTAGGGATGTAAGCTAGATGAGATCTTCAGACTGCCTTGCAACAGCATTTTAAAAGAGCTCAACAGCTTATACTTATGATTTGAAAAATCAGGTTGTTTATTGCAAATTAGCACAATGTTATGACTCTTAAAAGGCATATAAAATGCAAAGAAGCCACTTTCACCTCTGTTACTCTTCCAACAGAAATATACTTGTTCCTGTTGTTGAATAACTCAATTTTGAAAACTACAGTGTGTGCCCTTTTAATATAGTTCTCTACCCAGAAGTTATTAATGAAACATACTTCATTACAGGGTTTCATGCAGTCTGGCAGATGAATCACTGTTATTGACTGCAAAAATTGCAATGACCTTACAAAGATGAGGATTTCACTTGATATTTTTTGGAAGAACGGAATATTCTTTATTATATTGCGGTACATTTAGGGACTCTTTTATGCCCTGTCTATCATTGTTGGGTACCACAATGAAATACTGATTTCTATTCTACCAAGTCCTTCCTTAAACTCATAGAAACTGGTCAAAACCATTAACTTTTCAGGTAAGAATTATATACATACATATATATAAAAACGTGATTTCGCTCTTTTTATGCATGTGAAAATAGAAATTCTCCTGCCAGCATAGAGTACCAGAGTTCATAATTTCAAATATATCTCTCATATAGAAAATGAAAAGGTCTCATGTGGAGACAGGGGCACTTCCTGTTCTTTTTTCTGTTCCTAGGAGAGCTTTAGGACAATGGTCTAAGTATGAAAACACCAGTTAAACAGCTAAACCCAAGTAGTGCTCAGGATTTGCTAAAACAGAAACTAGAATTGTGGTGTTGTTCCTGGTAACAGTACACACTCAGTATCTCTGGAACATATTGGACTGCAAGGTGCCATCTAAGGACATTGTCCCTATTCTGGGACATTTACTGTAAAAGTTACAAATGGCCACCTTGTCTCAGAAGGATAGATGCTATTAATCCATCAATGGATGATTAGGATGCATGAGTGTAGGTCATGTTTTAATATTTCATAAGTGCATTGTATGCTATCCTGGGCCACAGGACTGATCCAACAATTGCTATGATTTACATTTCATTAATTGTAAAGAATTATCAACACAGCCATGGCCAAGAATTAAGCGATACATATTTTGGTGCACTGAGAGTAGTTAAGAAAATGAGATTTGTGCTAGAAACTACATGACAAATTAGAAGTTGAGAAGTAATGGATTTTTGTATTTTTTTTGGCACACATATATCTATACCATAATTTTATCAGTTACAGTGTTGCCAGTTAAGTACTCCTTGAGAGGTGTCTAGCATCCTTTAGTTGTAAGATTCAGTATTTGTTTCCACAGAGCCTCAAAGAAGCATACTTTATCACAGTTGTGTTTGCTATTTCCTAAGACAGTTAGACCCCAGTTTTCTTCTTTTGAAAAGGTATCTGCAATGTCATGATTATAAAGAACTAAGATTATACAAATACGAAAAAACACAACAATGCCAAAAAGAATACCCAGGCTGGTATTCTCCTACCACCTCCACTCAGGTGGATTTTAGCTCCAGCAAAACCTGAGTAAGTTCTCTCTCATAAGGCTCACATGAGATCACTGAGTTATAATAAAAGTGTCAAAAAAAGCTTCCGAACTCGTATGAATATATTTTCATTGCTATTCTGTCTTGTACAGGTCTAATTCTGAACTGCACATGTCCAATTATATTAATACTGGAAGTACCGCTTTCCCAGAAATGCAAAATTACTTGACCACCTAAGAGTTTTTCTTATGGCTTTTTTAAACAGAGTAGCATGAGACATTAACACACACTGGATAGCCAAAAATAGAAAGACTGACCTGCCAAGAAGAAATGTAAGCGTTCTGTTGTGTCAAAGTCCACTAACCTGGCACCTCTGTTGTTTCCATGCCAGGTGTTCAGGATGTCTAAGATGGATTTGTAAGGACTGCCAATTCCAAAATGGGAAAAAAAACATCTGTTTATAAGCTCTCAAAGTCCAGGTGCAAGGCTCAAAATGAGAAAACTCCCACGTTCTTCTGCTTTATCACTGATGAGCTTGATAATAGTTAACAAGTCCCTTCCTGTTTGGAAAATTTCTGATAAAACATTCATATCCTGGACCCATCAAGCTAAAGACCAGAGAGCCGTGGATTAAATTTCCTCCCAGTGAAGCAAGTGTTGATAAAACACATTTTCCACTGCGTTCTTTCAGAAGAAGCAACAGCAGTTATAGACCATGAAGGTATTATGAGTCAAGCAAGCCATTCAATAAACCCGATGGGGTGCATTAAAAAAGTCTTCCTGGGATCCTCTTGGAGGTTTTTACATACAAGCATGGAAAACTTGAGTCCTAAGGGTTTTCGCAGACTAGCGGCTGATACATCTACTTTGTAAACACATACTGTCATTATCCAGCATACTTGAGGAAAATAACTAATGAAATAATTGTCCTGGCTTCTCGACTAGGCAGTAGCTGTCCCAAAATAGTGCAGAGCGAACCTGTTTCAAAGGAGCAGGATCTCCTGAGGACAGGTTCCATCAGGAGAATCTGAAATCATCATTTGCCTAATCAGGTTTTCCTTATACTCAAACATAACAGAAAATCCGAGGCCCAAAATGAACAAAACATTTGGGAGCAGTTAAATTTAAGCAAAAAAAAAAAGGGGGCCTTAATTTACATTAATTATTAAGCAAGTGGTTAAATTCTTTGCTAAATCAGTATGTTTTGAGAAATCAATATATTAATGGGGTTGCTATTTCAGAATTCTGTCAGGATTAACACAGGACTAAATAACATGATCTTCCCTAAGGAAAAGCTTGCCTCCTATTCATACACAGAAATACCTTCAAGTGCTCCTGTTAAAGCTTCAAAATGCTCAAGCTCTGGCACAGAACCATGTGTCAAAAATGCATCCCCACCTTATACCTCATCATAATTTCAGTCTGTTCAGATAGAGGGTGGTAGTCTATTGTTAGCAAACCACTTTCCCTTCCTCTTTGATCTCATAGAGAGCTGCTGGCAAGTTGGATTTTTTTTTTGATCATTGCCTAAAAGAAAGAAAGGTTAAGAGTTGTATAAAAAGAATTGCATCTCAGAAAAATTGTAGAGCCCTTCACAATGCAGAGCTGCAGAACATGAGCTCATTTAGACTAAAAAGTGGTGCTATTTGCAAGAACTTCCACTCACCAGATCAGTCTCAAACAGAATATAGGAACCTCTAAAGGAAAAGGAGAAAGCCTGAAAAGTGCTTTATTACAAGCAGGTTATTAACTTGCCACCTGTGAAGACCAGAACTAGTCTAGCACTTCCAGGAAGCAAAAGCTTCAGAAACTAATTCCAGTTTGAAGCAAGCCAGACACCTTGAAATGCGGGTACAGTAGTTTTTGAAGTTATTTTCTAATTTGGAAGCACTGAAGCTGCCCATTTAAAGATAAGCTGTGAAAATCTGGTGTAAGAACTTCTCAAATCTGATCCTCGGTCTCTGAACCTCAGGGCTCAGACCTCTAGTGCCTAAATCCAACCTGTTTGGATTCCTTCCAGGGTCCATGGGGAGACCCTGCCAGGGGCAGCACATCCCACCCAGCATCTCTCTGCCAACCATAGCCCAAAGAACTTGGGCTCTTAAATTAGGCCCTCAGCAGAATTAATTTTGGACCAAATACACAAGGCTGGACATGATTCTCTACTTCTGCTGCCTTCTAACCAGCAAACAATATTTTAATAAATTTCTGTTATGATTTACTTCGCAAAACAGACCTGCCTGCTCTCTGCCTTGATTTCCACAACACTGAATGCTGCTATATGACAGGAACTTTACTCATGCAAGGAAATAACATTTTAAACTAAACTAAAAAAACAAAATTCAACAAAGAACACCCCTTGAACTTAAGTTCTTCATTCATTTAAGTAGCCCCTTATTGAGAAAAAGCTCACAATGAACGGACTTTCAATTCCATTTCAAAAAATAAATCAGAAAGCTGAAACAAACCAATAATCTTCCCTTTGTCATAGAAATTGCTTGCTTCAAAACTGCATTACTGTCTCCTGCTTCGTTTTATATTTTTTTTCCTCCACTTTGCACCAGTGGAAACAGATAAATTCATCTTTGTAAAAGAATAGCAAATCATTTCCCTTTCACTTTCTAGTTAGCTTGCTCTGTTTTCTCATAACACATTTTCCAAGTCAGTTCAAATCTGCCCAAACATGTTTTTGTGATGTATTTTCAAGTCTTAGTTATCACTATATAAAAGCTTAAGACATTCCCATAATTAGACCTGTCACATTAAAATTAATTAATTTTCCGTAGCACAAGGGACAATTGAAGTACTCTAATAATGAACAAGAAAGCTTGAGTATCTCTTTCTTAAAACAACAATTCATTGATTTAGGTGTGCTGTTTTTGAACACAATTTGAAGGCTGAGCTCCTTCATGGACATTCTCTGGGCGTTTTTATATTTTTCTCCATAGTGAATGGTATGTTCAACCTAGTCCGATAAATTGTTTCCCAAATGCTCATTTTTTTGCTGTGTATAACCTACTGATGCCACTGCTGTAAGTATGGGATAATAAACACAAGCATTATCCACTTTGGCTACGCATCTAAGAATCTGGTCTGAATGCAATTATTTCTAGACCCCAGACTGAACTCATGTCATACGGAAAACTTAGTGGCTACATCCCATACTAACAGAAGCCGAGAAAGCTCAGAAGGGATAAAACACCTTGAATTGTCCGCAGGGAATTGCACATTCTCTGCCGAAGCAAAGGTCGCAACAGCAACACATGAACAAGGGGGTTACTTAGAAAGGCGGGGGGATGCAAGAGAAGAGAGCACAGCAAAGCTTTGTCTGGGTACCAGAGCCTGTGCAGCTCATAAATTAGGGTGGATTTGTGAGCAATGGGAGGATCCCTAGCTGTTCTCTGTTCTTGAGCACTGCGATGCACATGCCGAAACAAAAGGGGATTGTTTTAGTTAATTCTCTGAACTTGACATAAGGACCTCTGGGCTCCACTACAATTCCTGTTACATATAGGACTTGGACCATTTTTCTTTCCATTGCTTTGCACTTCTATTTCTTTTATAAAATGCACTTCATAGTTTGCCAGTCTCAGAGTTCAGATTACATATTCTTGAGTGCAGAAAGTGTCTCTCCCTGCATTTACAAAATGGCCTTTCACAGCATGCTCCTGTGATTTCAGCCTGCTTCTTCAGAGCCAGCAATGCATGAGATGTTGCCAAGTGCTAACATCATTTCAGTGTCATCCCTGTGATCTTTTGTACTTGCTGTTTTGTGGAGAGGTGGCAGGAGAATCTCAGTCCTCTCTCAAAGACTTTAGCTCATATTGCTAGAGGAACAGTCAAAAGCTAAGAAAGTGGTTGAATATTGAAACCTTTTTTTCATTTAATAATTTATAAGCCAACCCAAAGGTGTTTAGCAGTTAGACGTTACCGTAACCACCGTCATCTTCTCTTCTTGACAACCATAGGCTGCTAGTGAACTAGCACACAGAGAGAGAGGCTGAGGACTATGATGTGCACAGCCAAGATGGTGACCTTCCACGCATTTCCTAGTGAGATGCAATAATGAGCAAATATGACTGAGGATCTTCAAGGCTCTCTCTTCCCCTTTTCACGCATTGCCCCTGCAGCCTTAAGGTTACGCCGATCAGCTGCTCATAAAACACCCGATTAGGCAATTTGTTCTGCCAAAAATAATTGAGATAAGAATAACAGGAAATTGCTAGATATTGGCAATAAAGTAACTTATTGTAATTGATTGTATAACATGCCTTATGCTATTGTAAGGTTTAATAATCAGAAGCACATAACTAAGTCATCTCTAGCTGTGGAGAACCATGAACAATATGCGCCATAAAAATAGGAGCAGCTGTAGTCATTGAGGTTCTCTGATCTTCTAAATGCACACTGGAAATTGTATTATCCAAGATAACAGAAAGGGAAATGTCTTGTTTCAGAAATAGTACGAACATAATCAGATTTGTGAAACCAAATGATTTTAGTAATATGGGGCACTGTGCACTGAGAACAGAGAAATGGCTTTATGAATTGTAATTCACTACTCAGTAAATGACAGAAAATAAACCACAGGGACTTCATCCTTCACTGTCTGCGAGATTGCTGTTCTTGACAATTCAATATAAATTCGGATTTCTCAGGTGCCACACATAGGAAATACGAACTGGGGAGAATGCTTAACAGAGTAGCTTCAGAGTACCCAATTGCACTCTTAAGTTACAATGGAGTGAAGAACTGCATGGAAATAAATCATCAGTGAAAGTCTGCCCTAAGCACCATGCGTTCCTTAATCCAGTCATTATATTCCCACATGGTTCATATGTGACTCCTTTGTGCATTTTAATTACTCTTTTCCTAATCCTGAGTTTGTGTTCCTCCTGAAGAGGTGAGAACAGGTTAGATATTTTTCCTGCTGGAGAAAAAAAAAATAATAAACACTGCTACTTGTTAAGTTGAAAAGTTACTCCATTAAGGGTACCTACAAGAAAACAGGAGAGGGACATTTTGCAAGGTCATGTAGTGATAGGACGAGGGGCAGTGGCTTCAAAATGGAAGAGAGCATATTTAGAATAGACATTAGGAAGAAATTTTTCACTATGAGGGTGGTGAGGCAGTGGAACAGATTGCCCAGGGAAGTTGTGGACTCACCATTCCTGGAGGTGTTCAAGACCAGGCTGGATGGGGCTTTGAGTAACCTGGTCTAGTGGGAGGTATCCTTGCCCATGCCAGGGCGGGTGGTACTAGATAGTCTTCAAGGTCCCTTCCAACCTAAACCATTCTATGATTGTAAGTCAAAATATACCCCTTACAGATACTGCTGGGCTGGGCTGAGTCATACTACTCAAAACTATTTTGTCTATGTAGACCAACATTATGTATTCATTATAAAGAACCATAATAAATATGTCTGAAATTATGGCTTTAAGGCATATCTAACGTGTTTCATGGGCTAAGCTGCCCAAATGGGACATTGATTTTGCCAAACCAGTGGGCTGCAAATTAGCTATTAGTCGGTGTGACAACATACTCTGAGGTACAGAAGCAAGCAGAAGGTAACCTCATTTTGCCAACATAATTTCTGTTTGGAGTGTTTATCTCTGCATTTTCGCTTCTAACTGTTATTAAACTGTAAGTGGAAATTGTATTGAAGTGCTGCCTCTCTCCAAGCACCACTCAGTGCCGTTCCATGTCACCAGTCCTCTCACATCATACTCTCTTACATCTCTTTCCTATAACTCACCTGTACTTACGGGCTAGAAGTTATCTTCCCTATTTCCTCCTCCCCTTTCTATTGTGATACGGTTCCTTGCTTTCTCCCGTGCTGTCCCTTGTGCTGGAAAGGAATTCCTAATCGATACCCACAAAGTCAGCTCAGTGATCTTCCTTTGGTTCCCTTGCTGCTCCTTAAAACCCCGAACTACAAACTGTAATACACTTGGCAGACGTTAAGCATCAGTTATGCTGGTATAAGTACATATCATGCAAACAAAATCCATCTCATTGCTGCCTCTGTTCAGTGACTTTCATCTGTCAATCAACATCCGCTGACTTAAGACTTTTACATAGGCATTAAACTCTCTGGGGCACAGAAAATCTCTTTATTCTATATGTACAAAGCTCCTAACACAGTGAAGAGCTGGTCCATAACTGGTTTATATTGGCAGTGTGGAAATTCAGATAATTAATGATTAAAAAAATGTCTACACAAGTACTACATCTGTAATTCAATTGTAGTAGAAGGAATCAGCTGTTTCTACCTAACAATATACCAGTCATAGCTACAAAATCTTGGCACCCCAAGCCTCAGGATGGCTACAGATTATAGGGAAAAGACTACTACAGGAGAAAAATCTCTTCTATATTAAAATACTCTCCTTTAAAGTAAGAAGTGACAGTGCATCACAGGGGCAGGATGCAGGACAAAAATAGACAGTGAGTCTGCTCCCTATATAATTGCATACATTCAAGAAAATGCAACACAGACACTATTATAAGAGACAGCCAGGACATGCTCAGATATGTTGAAAATATACCACTCAATGTCAGTCTAGTTTTGTTGAATATAGTTATCATTAATTCCTTGTCCTTTTAAAATAAACATTAACTTTAATTAAAAAGTAAGCTAATGTTCATGCCATTGAACACTATGTTTTCCTTTCCCAAGGAAACTATTTATATTCCATGGTTTGGATCCTTAGGTGCTTGGAAGATTAACAAGAAAAAGGTAGCAAAACGACTACTCTCCTGTATATTATTTATGAATATGCTAAAATAATTGCCATATTAGAAGATCTGAATTAATCTGGAAGCTTATCATAGAATGGGTTGTATTGAAAGGACTTTTAAAGTTCCAACTTCCCTGCGATGGGCAGGGACACCTCCCACTATGACCAGGTTGCTCAAAGCCCCATCCAGCTTAGCCTTGAATGCTTCCAGGGATGGGGCATCCACAACTTCCCTGGGAAACCCGTGCCAGTGTCTCACCACCCTCACAGTGAAAAATTTCTTCCTAATATCTAATCTAAATCTCCTCTCTTCCAGATTGAGGCTATTACCCCTCATCTTACGCTACACTCCCTGATAAAGAGTCCCGCCCCATCTTTCCTGTAGGCCCCCTTTAAGTACTGGAAGGCTGCTGTAAGATCTCCCTGGAAACTTCTCTTCACCCGGCTGAACAATCCTGACACTCTCAGCCTGTCTCAAAGGAAAGATCTCCAGCCCTCTGATGATCTTCATGGCCCTCCTCTGGACTCGCTCCAACAGGTCCATGTCCTCCTTAAGCTGGGGGGCCCCAGACCAATTATAACCTTGATATTACTCAATCAGACTCCTTCCATGTTAGGTGAGGTGAGTAGAGATATAAAATCAGATTCTGGACTTTGAACCAGGAATTGTAGTGTATTATTGTTTATGCTTATGGCAGAGAAAAAAAGAAAGGGGAAAAAAAAAAAAAAAAGAGAGGCATTTCTGCTGTGGCTGACTGCTCCAGTCAAAATATTTGCAAGGCTATCTATCAAAGAACTTCTTAACTAAGGTGAAATCTAATTTAGCGTATTTTGCATTCTTATACCCCTCTTCCCAAGTCTCCTCAATTCAGTATGACTTCCTACTGAAGGATTTAAGAAAATTAATCCAGGGATTTGTATAAATATTTTTAGCTACTTCTTACAAAGTAACTTTTACTTTTGTGTTTAAAACTTAAGCCCTATAAAAATGGTCTTTCAGAAGGTTATCTAGTGGTTGAGAGACCCTTAACACCCTGCATGTGCTGATGTTTCACGGGGCAAGCTTTCAAAACAGGTTTTAAATTACATGTCTTCAACAAGCTGATTTATATCAAGGAACAGCTGGTGAGTGAAGAGAAGAGAGAGTGAAACAGAAGCTGTGCGAAGGTCTTGAAAATCTGGAAGTGTACAAAACTGAGAACACTTTGGTAAATGCTACCACACCTCAGAGAGCCTTCTATTTGGTAAACAAATGAGCAGTTCCCCTCTTTATTTTTTATGCATCAAAATATAATTTCTCTACTCAAAAGTTCAGCTCACAATTTCAGCAGAAAAATGATCAGGCAAAAGCAGCACAGTTTTCTGCTGAATTTGTCAGCTGGTTCAGCTAACCCAAGCAGCTCAAAGGAAGGCTTAGGTCCACATAAAAGCGTCTGGATCTGAGCATGAGGAGAAGTTTTTAGGTCAGTTTGTGGAATCTCAGTCCAATTCAAAGCCTACTGAAGTCAACGGAACTCTACAGATAACTTCATCCCAGTTTTGTTTCAAAGACTAGAGCATCATATTGCCTGCATCACCACTTAACTTGGGTAAAGTAGCCACTCTACATTTCTTCAGGTGTACATGACCAATGTTCCCTCTGCAGTTACAGAAAGCAAGTACAATAAATAGTGTGAATGATTTCCAGCTCTGCTTCATTAGTATTTTTAAGTTCTCGCAATTCTAGTGCAAAAGGGATGCTTTTATTAATTTTTTTTTTTTAATTCTGTCTCAGCTCAGAGATTTTCTGTCACCAGATGAAATGACAGGATGGTGAAATGCAGTGGAGAAGAGTAGCCACCCAACCGAACAGTTCGTATCACCATGCCCCAATTACCTTGTGAGCAATCTGTCTTTTCCTGCCGCAGGGTAACTGACCGAGTCCCGGCTCTAACATTTAAGAAGCAACAGCCATTTCTACAGACAAGTTAAAACACACCTCAGGAATCCTTCCCCCAAAGCCAATTTGCTTCTTGGGTTGTGTGACACTTTCAGTGCCAGCAGCCCCTCCTGGGGATGATTGTGCCACCCTCATGTGGATGGAAAGGTCCCATCTCCTCCCTTGCCCTGCTCAAGCACACTCGGCACACCATTTGGAGGACAGGTCACCATTTGGGAAGGGACATTAAAAGCCAATCAATGTTCCTGGTTCGTTACTAGCTTCATGGCAAGGGAAGAGGGTGAAGGTTGTCAAACTTAATTAATGCCTGTGTTAAAAGCACTTTGCATTCCTTGCCTGACATGTGCTTTACAAAAGCCAAGATCTGTTGTTGTTATTAACAACTCGCAATATAAACACACTTGGCCTGATTTTCCTCTTGCTCACAGTAGGCTTCACGCTTGTTTAAGTCTTGTTTGGGATGGAATAAGCAGGCATTCTGCGGTCAGTGCAAGGGGAGGCTCCGAGAGGTGGCATATAAGGACCTCCAGAAGAAAAAACAGCAGGGAAAAAAAAAAGAAAAAAAATTATCATGTTTAAGTTCTCCCTTCCTTGCAGGCTGAGCATGGAATCAAAACAACGCCGATTGTGTAAGCACACTTTACCCTGTGTGCTTCTTAGTTGCTTGAGTGAAAAATCATCTTGTTTGGAAAATTACTTTTTCCCCAAATGCTTTTTGCCTTTTCAGTGTGTCAAACTGCTTATGATACAGCTAGAGCTAGGGAGACATCAAAGAGATTCTGCCGAGATGCTTTGATCAGAAAAAGTCAAAAGGAAAAAAAAAGAAAAAAGAAAAAAAAAAGAGAAAGGAGACATGGCTCATCAGCTTGGGTCCTGAAACACTTTTCTGTAAAGCGTTAAGATATTTGGAGAGGAGAAAAAAAAACCCCACCAAAAAACAGACTACCAGACCCTATCAAGTTCTAAAATCAGTCCCAGAGGTTCTGAGCTTTAATGTTCCGCAAGTCACAGGAGGCCCTTTTGTTTGTCCTTGATCCTTTCAAGTGGCTGGAAATGAGAACATGGTACAGAAGCTGTGGCTTCAATTAGACATAATATCGAAGAAAAGGTTGATAGCTCTTCCTTGCTAATGAGAAAAAAGAAAAAGTGCTCTGGAAGAATGCCATCCCGCCCTGCTAGCTGACGTCAATAGAGCAATCACACATATCTCAATATTATAAAAGTCAGGGTAACTCGCAAACATATTTTACACCTTTTTTGTCTGCTGACTGTCTCCTTCAGAGTTGAAGCTAGATCTCTCCTTCTTCTTAGTTAAAGTTTTTGATGTTTTCCTCTCATCTTTTTAGGACATGAGAAAAATCAGTTAGGAAAGAAGATGCTGGATATTTTTTTTTTCCCTCCTCCTCTAATTTACAATTACACCAAGGAACCAAACCAACTACTTCTGAAGTCACTGTTATTCCAACTGGTAACATTGCCCTAATATCAGAGAAGAGGTCTCTAAGCTTACACTTGACAGATAATATTAATTTAGGAGAGGAGACACGTGAGGGAGATTAAGTATCAGTTTCAGTCCTCAGTCTGCTTAACACAACTCATTGTGTGTGCAGATATTCAGGACTAGATAAAGCACCCATGCCTTTACTTTTATGCTTTTCCACTTAAGCCAGTTTATTGTTTGAAGAGCAGAAACAGATTTAGATTTAAAAAAAAATAAATGCCAAAACAACCCCACACCACCATCACACAAACAAACAAAAAAATCCCAAACAACAGAAAAGCCATAGCAATGGAAAAGAAAGTTACAGGGTTCTTATTCAGTTAGACCAGATTTTGATACCGCTGCCAGCCTGCATGAAAACCATGAGAACCAGGTGGTCGTAGCTCCCAGGTTAATACAATGAACGACAATCGTGTCAGCCTGGGTTTCGGGATGATCGGGCTCTCTATCCATAGGATCAGAGTAACAGCGAGGTTGATGCAATGACTATGTACTGAGGCTCCATGTGAAATATCTACATTTCGTAGTCTACAGCTAATAACTTGCAAACATCCCTCCACTATACAATGGGACTCAGAAAAGGTCAAGAACATGATTTTTTTTTTTTTTTGAATGATCATTACTGTAGCCCCGAAGTCAAATCTCTTTCAGCAGAAAGATATTACCTTTCCTACATCCAACCAGGGGGCATTAGATTTAGGTATGATTTCCTTGTACATATGCAAGAAGATGTATTCTCCTAGCAGCAAGAATTAATAGCTGGGAAGAAATAGTATATTTGTTTGGAAGTAACTTTGCTTTGAGTTACTTGTAATTTAAATAATGTATCAGTTACTATGATATACTATTATTATTTTTAAATATAGTATTTAAATATAATTATAATATAGTTATATATTATATAAATAGAATATAAATGTTTTTTAAAATATGGTATTTATTTTAAATATAATGTAAAATACACAGGATACAACGATGCTTTTGAACAGCAGCTCACAGCCAGTGGCTCACACATCATTGTAGGGTGAAACGCAATTTGATGCAAGGTAGGAAACTGAGCTCAGCTCTTCATTGATGCCTTGCATCTTGCTCAAAGGTGAGATATGTCCCACACAAGTCAGGTCTCCTTTTTGGAAGGAAAAAAAGAAAAAATGTACAGTCGAGCAGCAAATCCTCGCCCCCACCCTTCCCTCGCTCCAGCCACTGCTGCTGTCTTCTCTGGTGAGCAGAGAAGGAAGTGGGGCAGCAAAAACAATCACCCTGAGGTCACCCACTGACATGACATAGACTTGTCACCTGTACCAAAGCAGAGTGACCATTCTCACCATTAATCCTTAATCCCACTTAACTTGTTCTGTGCTTTTCTTTTTCTTTTTATACATTTTGTTGAATTGAGAACTGTGAGCTGTTCTTTGCTTTGTAGCATTGTTTAACAAAATATTCAGGATCCCTCATGGCTTGCTATGACGGGTAGACGTGGTACGGAGGGACATGGTTTAGGGGTGGTTTTGGCATAGGTTTATGGTTGGACTTGATGATCCTGAAGGTCTCTTCCAATCCAAGTGATTCTATGATTTTAAAGGAGAATCTACCGGCAAGACATAAAATACTGGCCATATCCTCAAGTGAGGCTTATCTTAAGCAAACAAACAAGAAACAAAAACAAACAAAAAAACCACCACCCAAGAAACCAAACACCCTCTCAGACCATCATATGTTTCGACTTCTTCAAACAATTTATTTTCATTCTTTAGCACTTTACACATTTTTTGCAAGACTTCTAGCCCAAGTTGCTCACAGAGTTGCATAGCTCTAGCTACTGTAATGGAATGTGTCAGGGAACTTTCCCAAGACCCTACTTTCAGTTAGTTATGACTTTGCAAAACCTTAATCACAGTATGGATTTTGTGCCAAGGATACAGGTTCCCTAGATCCTATTAAAGGCACCTTTGAGGATCATTTGTTTGCAGATAATTAGTAGAGAATAGCTAGACCTTGACAGCTAAGACGTCTAAAAGTCTTACTGAGCGTACGGAGACCGTGGATAGTTCTTCCTGTCGAATAGCTTGCACCTGCGTTAGACCAAAACCCAAGCTGAGTATGCTCTAGCCCTTCACAACGCCTTAACACGATTCCCAGGGTAGTAAAATTTCTGTGCAATTTGCAGACCTCTCTTTTTTCATACTCAATGAAAAAAAAGGATAGGAAAACTGGTTCTGTGGAAAGCTCTACCTAGTTCATAGCTTTCCAAGCAGAGTTATTCATATTCACACCCTCCCGCGCTCCACCCCATGAGGTAATGCAAGAATAGTTCACACTCAGAAACTTCACATTTCATAGCTAGAATAGCTGAAACCCTAGCATTTTCACATGCTGAGACCTTGAAGAAGAGGTCTTTTGCCCACAAAACTCAGGCGCTTCTTTTGTACTAGTAAAACCAATTTAAAAGTTACTATTGGCATTTTCACCAACAAAGACATAGCTCACATGTCACCACCGCAGACTTCTAGCATTACAGATCCTCTGAGCACAGTGGCAATGAAGTTGCACAGAGGAAACTGGGGATACTTCCAAGCTATGGTTCTTATAGCATTTACTTCAGGAACTGTCACTTCAGAAACATTGCTTATTTTAATTAGGGAAAAAAAAAAAAAACAAACCAAAACAACAAATAACCCTGCCTCAAATACATATCCCTTGTGTCTTATTCTTGTGCATCAAAATATTGAGTGTTTCCAATCACCGTTTCACCACCACTCTGATTCCGCTCTTTGGGAGGGTCTGTAGCTACATAACTATAGTGACTACTGCCAATGCTCTTTAGCTTGTAAAAAGAAATGGACACTGAACGGTAAGAAATTTTCTCTTAAGGACAGCTGCTCTTTGAGGAGGGAATATTTAATTTCAGATAGAATAAACAGAGCACCTCTGCTAGAGGGGACCTTCCTTTTCACTACTGCATATGACAGAAAAAGAGGACAATGATTAGGGATTATTTTCTAGGAAGAGTATTTAAGAAGGCTGCTTGAAATTGCACCTTAACTTTTTACCCCTAAGAACAATATCACTACCATCTGTAGAATCTCTTCAGATATTCAGTAAATAAGTTTTATAAATAAATCAGTTTTCAGAAGTAATTAACCCTCCTCCATCATTCTTTTCAGGGTTAGAAAAGTAATAAAATGTCTTAGTTACCCTCAAGCAAAGGTGTGGGGTTGTGTTAGTGGTATTCTCATGTTTTGATCTTGACCGCATCTCAGTAAACCTCAAAAAATTTTTTTTAAAAAAAGGACTGAAAAAATAGAGAAAAAAGCAGTCCCATGAAACCCCGGAGAGTTGCACGTTCACAGCTCATATGGTATAAAAGGCAAGCTCAGAATGCCTTTGATTAAGTCTGTTCTTAATTACTGAAGAACAAGGTAGCATCAATAAGTGAGAGGGATTATGTGCTCAGATCTGCAGCATTATTTGTACCTTTCATATTTAAACAGGTCATTGTATGCTAGATTTTCAGATCACATTAATTAAGTAGCAGAACTTATGATTGACTGCAAAAGGCTTACAACAAAAAAAGAGTTAGGCATACTAGTTTGCAAATGAGTTGTCAGCAAATAAGCTAGCAAATTGCTTGGGTTTGTTTGTTTTTTTTTTTTGGCAACTCCACAGAGAAAATAACTAACTTGATGAAACTGTCTTCACTGAGGGATCTTAAGAAATACTACTGTAGCAAAAAACTATCAGCAGCAACCCAGGCACCATCATCAGAAAGGCTTTAATTAGAAGCAGTCACATAGTCTTTGAAAATTGTTCTGGATTTCAAAGAAAGCTCTAGAACTAGATCTGAAAAAAAAATCTGATATTTGTATACTTTCAAAGTTCGGGAGAATTCAAATTTGAAGCCACACACAGCCAGGTAAGTTACCTATTTAAATAAAGCATGCCCTTTTTTCTTCCCACAGTGCAACTGTGAAGGATAGGAGTTTTAACCGAGTGAAGGGGGGAGAATTATCCTTCTCTTGATTGAGGTAGATTGTACTGTATTTTATTTAGATGTATATTACATTAGCATTTCATGCTAATTATATAATGCATCATATGTTGTATATGTATTGCACTATAAAAAAAATAATTTATAACATAGAAGAATTTAGCTAAAGTTTGCACTCAAGTCAGTTTGGTCGGTAGTTCAAAATAAGCCTCTCCTCTTCAGCAGACAAAAAGAAAAATAACTAACTTCTGGATGAGTGCAGCTAAAAGGTGAACTTTACCTGGTACAGTAAATACAAACCCAACAATCATCAGTGTCTCCAAGAACAATTTTTCCCCCCTGTTTTCTTTCAGACTCTCTCCCCTCTATGCAGAGGAGCACAAGACTTTTTGGTTTACTCCATACTCCAAAATAAACAATAAAGCTTAAAAAATTTCACTTTTTAGCAGGACTTTCACTGAAGCTTTTATTGTAGCTTAATTTAGTGTTAGATAAGCCTTGATCTAATTTTAGTAAATTGCTGGAAAACTGCCACCTCCAGACACACACCTGGAAGGAAAGCCCCACGTTAGGTCACAGATCCTTCAATGAGGTCCACAGCACACAAATGACCTTAGATATCTTAACATATACAGCTTATTGTTACCAGAACATTGCTGTTCATTTACAGTGCAACCTGCAGAAGTCCTTAGGGAAACCCATGAAACAGCAGTTGATTTACGTGACTTCCCCCACCTCATTACAGCATGCAACTGGTGAGCACATCTGCAGAAACACAAGCCATGGCCTATGCTTTTGTAACATAAACTAACTTTTAGGGTAGCATATAGGTGAAATATTGCAATGGTGACAAAGATGTTTGAAGTTTAATTGTTATTCAGATGTCGAAAGAACTCTAATATCTTGCATCTTGGGTAGCTCTTTGTCTTCCTCTGAAATCTCATGTGAGCAGATTGTTTGACTTTATGTAGAGGTTTCTAATTTTGTAATCACAAACTGTGATCCAGAATGCAATTCCAAAACATGCAGCTTTCACTAAGTAAACTTATAGTTTTAGCAGCTTATTTCTGAAAATTTATGTGCTTAAAATGATTTCTAGCAAGAAGTAAATCCTGTATCTAGGCTCCATAGCATTGATTTAGAAGATTTTGATCACCTACCACTTCGAAAATTACTGCAATAATTTGATTTCTTTGCAAGGTGAACAGAATGTATCTCCAGGACACACTTCTGGCATTCAAAATAATTTTTTAATAAATGAATATAAATTATTCTACTGGCTACTTACAAGAGCCAACAGAAAAAAAAGTCATTCTTATCAAATCGTCGAAACCCACCCACGAGTTATGTGCACAGTAATTACATTTAAACTTCAAAGCTTGAAGAAAAACCCTGCATATCCTTGGAAAGTCCAGCTCTTAAGATTATCAACTGTAAGTATAAAAATAAAAACCAGAAGTTAAATTGTACTGCTTGTCCCTGCAGCTTAATTAAAAGCAGAATCCGACACTGAATTAGTAAATCCAATGACATCAACATGAAGTCCCTGGGTTTAGTCAGAGATGATCATTAGGAGGCAGCAAATTAATTCCCATCTCAATAGAAACAGCAATATGTTGTCCAAACTTTTTTTTTTTTTTGAACTGGTTGTGAAAATAACACAAATCAACAAAAACAAAAAAATATCCAGGCATGAAAAATCTCTCAACCTTTCTGAAGAACGATGCATGTTCTGGGTTTTATCCTCGATTAAAAGAGACACGTCATACGTGCTCCAGAGAAGAGTACATACACTCAGCTGAACTTCTAACTCTTTGGTTCAAAGGATAGTATCTTAACATTAATCACAGAAATAAAAAATAAATATGTGTCACTAACAGCCACACCCCATTGTCACTTTAGCATGATTCTCAGCTAAGACAAGTTTGGCTGGCAAAGACCAAATTCCAGAAAGACACCTCTTTTTGCAACACAAGCAAGTGTTGATGGCTCCAAGATTCTTCACTACAGCAGTAAACTAAATCCTGCTACAAATGACTGGGACACTGGCAGTTTTAAGATAGGACGGTGAAAGCATCCTAAGGAGTAGTCACTGTTAAAACAGAAACAAAAATATTTCTAATTTTGTGTTGTTTGAAAACAGATTTTCTATTTTAAGGTATTTTATGCTGTTTCATATAAACTCAGGTTTTGCAGAGAGGGGGTTTAAGCACACTCTTAGCCTGGCTACATCCAGAAGCACTAGGAATACAATTCT
Organism: Chionis minor; assembly: GCA_013398295.1. Lineage (NCBI taxonomy): Eukaryota > Metazoa > Chordata > Aves > Charadriiformes > Chionidae > Chionis > Chionis minor. Next base: position 1,144,175 of record VZSF01001826.1, read on the forward strand.
ACTACTACCAGACAACCAGCCTACCTTCCAGATCAAACAGGTAGTTACGTTTTTACATTACCATCCCCTGGTAGAATGAATTGAAGACTCAGAAAAGAAAAAGCAGGTTTGAACAACATCTGTAGTTTTGGTACCTTGGCAGAAGCCTGGCAGTCAGAGAGATGAAAAGCCTTATTTATCCAGAGGGCAAGAGCAACACAGACAGCAGTGCTGGAAGCTTACCATGTTGTCCTACCCCTCAGAAAATATAAAAATAACAAACAATTTTGAACAAATCCACATTGCCTATTAATTCCAACAGCTTCCAACTCCATTTTCTCCCCTCACCATTAGATCTTCAGCATCCAACATAATACCACGAATAATAATAAAGTAGCTTGCGTTTCCAAAGCACCATAGACAGTAGTTCTGCTGACAGTACTGTTCTTGAATACCAGTGTCTTTGTCTTTTATGTCTTCCTCTTAGTTAAAAGTAAATGACTGAGCAAGGTAGACGCAGGATTTACTGTCAATCACAGCATTAAGAGAAATTTTGATGACCGTTTCAGAGGTGTAAGAACTTTCCCTGAGTTGTCTGGTATCTTCAAAACTGCTGCACTAAAAGACTTCCCTTCTCCTGCACAAGCCATCAGTTTTAAAAACAGGCAAGCAAGGCTTTGATAACAATAGCACAACAGTTAAATTTCTGTAATCAGCGTGCTGTATTTCTGTATTCAGAAATATTTCATTATTTCTAGAAAATGGCTCCAAGAAAACTAAGGGGCACAGTAAGGCTTAAATGGCTCTTTAGTCACTTGATTCAGCTGTGGATATCATGTCAACAGAGACGTTCTCTTTTCTAGCTCCGAAAGATTCTGGCGCTAACAAGGTAAAACAGCTATAAATGAGATCTGGAGGCCAACCAAATTGAGTGGAGCCCAGATTTTGCCCCATTGAAAGTGACCAGGGTATCTATATATTTTCACATCATTCAGAAACAATGGAATCAGGATTAGGTGAAGAAAGAAGTGACCATTTTTAACCTTGGGCTTTTAGGCTTAGCCTAAAACCTTAGGTTTAGGTTTCATTTTATCTGATGTATAGTGGTGGGATGAAATGATTGGATACTTCTCCATTTAGCATGCCATTCAGGTGGTCACGTTTTGTTTCATTTTGAGGAGAGGGGATGAATAAACTCACATATAAACGGACTGCCTCTTTTGAAGAGAGTCCCCTTCTGATACTGGTTAACCTAGAGGTAGCTCCTTGAGGTGTAGATTTCTCAAAGGCATTGCCAAAAGCCTGATGTAAAGCTCACAGATGTGAACGATGTCTGGAACCTAATGACATTTGATCCACACAATCCATAACAGATTTTATCAGCACTTCTGAATACTGAGAAACGCAGTCTGTAACTGATCTCACATTTAATTCCAACCAACTTGTCTGCCTAAGCTAATAAAAACAAAAATTGGAAGCCAGACTCAGCATGCCAGTATAGCAGCAAGCCACATAGGTTTGCGGTTTTTATTTTTACTTGTAGTGGGTTTAACAGGAAAATTACTCCAGAGATGAAGAGAGTCCTGAGGTTTGGATGAAGTTTTGCTCAACTTTAGATTATACGAGTAAAGAATAATGCGGTTATAGCTTAGAAACTGAACAGACCAAAGAGGATGTTGTTTACTGGAAGCTTCAATAAAGTCGTTCTTTAATACCCTCTTCACTATTGGTAGAAACAGAACTACATAAAGCTACATTTATGGAGACTGGCTGTTTGCTGAAAATCTAATGGTTCCTTCAAATCCTGGCCTGTTATCATATTGTTGTATTTTTCATATTAAACTACAATTACCCTCCTTCTGTGGTTCAGTTACATTAATTTCTAGTTAACATTAGTGTTTGTCTACAGCAGATACACTTAAAACAGCTGTAGTTCCTTTTGGAGCTGTACAATTATTAAGACCATATGGCCATTGTGCTGGTGTTGTTTCCTCTTTTCTCCTCTCCTCTTGACAAAATGATTTATCTTTAATGTGCTAACACTCTTCAGAGCTGGCCTGAACACTAGTTTATTTTTATTCCCCAAGACGCTAACAACCTCAAAAATAAACAAAAGTCAAGGGGAAAAGAACATGGATGTTACAAAGGTAAAACCTTAATAAATTTCTCCATCCACCCCTCTTTTTCTCTTTATTAATATCAAGACTACAGCACAGGTTGAAAATAAACGATGCAAACATGTTATATGTCACACATGTTTGTCTGCTGTTACACTTCCACTTTTTTTGCTACCGTGCTGCCTCTTGCTTAGAACCACTAAGAATGACATTGTCTGTCAGAGACACCATTTTCCAAAATTCAGTTTTTGTTGTTTAACGTGACCCTGTTGAAAGATTTACTGATAATGGTATGCAAGTAACATGCAGGAATTAAATTCATGGAACATCGATTTTCCTGGTAAGAAAGGAGGGGGTTAAAAAAAAAAGGAGAAAATCTTGTCTTCTTGTTGGGTTAACGTGAAAAAGAATGCCATATGCCTCCTGCTGTTTGGATGCAGGGTCTTGCACCAAGGAGTCATCTGTGCTGTGGTCCTGCCAGCATAGTCGTGACATAAAAACCATATTTCTCAGTTTTACTTCTGGGAAGAGCAACCTGGCAACAACATCCTTCATTTTGAGCACAGGCCATTCTTTTAACCCTTGGTCTGGTGCTTCTTCAGTACTTTCAATGACACATTTCAGTTCATATTTCTTTCATACCAAATTTAATACTTCTTACAAATCTCTACAGCTAGAGATAAGAACACGGTCAGACAACCTGAACAGCAAAGAGTGACCCCACCAATATTTTGCATGTTGACCTAAATTTGAAACGAACCAGCTGGTAACACATGCAAGCAATTCACAGTCTCTCCACAACTCGGGACTACCTCAGCTCATGCCAGGGATGAAAGTGGACAAGCCCGTATGCAAAAGCAGACAACTTTGCCCAGAGTAAGACTCTCTTGGAGAGATCTGCCTTGGCAGAGGGGCATTTGCAGCTCCCCAAGCAACAACAAACTACTGTGCAGTCAGTACAAAGAGAGCACCAGAGTAGAAGCAGGCTGAGGCAGGATAAAAGGAAGAGAGAAAGGAACATCTACTCCTCTTGAACACAAACAGGAAGATGTTATAATTGAGCACACAAGCATCTAGCAGATGCAAACCAGAACCTAGCAATGCTTGCTTTTTAATCCATTTCTCCACAGGAAAAGTAAATAAAACACTCCTAACTCTATTTGCCCACAGTACCTCAGCTGACATCTCCGAGTGGCTATCCAAAACCCCTTGATTCCAGACGCTGTGGTGTCCTGCACCTGGCTTTCTGCGGCCTGTTACCACAACTTGGTGCCATCATCATTAGACAGCTGTTTCAAAGCTAGGACAGGAGATGCCATGAAAATATGAAATGCCAGGACCTGAACGGTCAGGGTGAGAAAAGGAAGAAGAACAGCCTCTCCCAGAGGGATGGAAGACCAAACCAAGCAACTAAGTTGACACAGAAAAACAAAGCAATAATCAACAGCTGTTTGAAGGGACATTTTAAACACTAAACCTACGCATTCGTTAATTAGGAACAAAAAGGCAGGCTTGCAGGTTGTTTTTTATGTTAAGAGACAGAGTCATAAAAACCCTTAATTTTTTTGGCTGTTTGTGGTTATCTTCCCTGGATTGTTTCAGTATTGCTCCTATATACCCAAAGCTAATGCCACCTTTTTCAAAATTATATTTAGTAATTCCTAATTAGATGAATTCACTTGACAGCCTTAAGTTTTGCTTTGTTTAAAAAACAACCAATCAACCAAACATACACACACACAAAAAAAGCCATTAAAAAAACCAAACATGAAATCAGAAAACACACAAAACACGTAAACAGAAACACACCACAAATAAGCTTGGGAATAATGATTTATTTTTAGGTATCATTCTTCATGCTGCATCAGCAGAGATAAATTTGGGTCAAAGACAAAAGAGAATAGAAAACTAAGGGCCAAAAAGGGAACTTAAAGAAAAGCTAACCCGCATGCAACTTTTCTTCCTTCTGTACCGAAATGTAGACTTGCTTGACTCCTATTCTGAAAGCCAAATGCACACACTCATAGTTCTTTGTCCTTTTAGTTATACCTGGCAAAACCCCACATTCATTAAGTAACCTTCAGCAATAAACTTGACAAAGCATTTTTTCAGTGAACTATCAACATAAAAACCATGAAGCAATATAACAGACAAGTCATATGATTTTGCACAGCACATTTTCTTTCCTTCTATGCATCTAATGTTCTGCTTCTGCTTAGTTTCTCTCTCTGCAGCATGGTTGCTGTTGGATTCCATATCATCCTGCTTGCTTAACGACACTGGGACATTTCCTACAGCTCTCCAGGAATGCCACAACAGTAGGATTAATATTAACTTGCCATCACCAGTAATAATATTTTCTACAGCAGGCGTCGCTATCTTTGCTCAAGTACAAGACGACCTCAGACCTAACAAAATACTCACTTCTAGGTTGAGAGAAAAGAAGGAATATGGTATATTAGAAAATACTAGTTTCTTTAACTGTGAAGTAATACAACCCCCCCACTTTGATTCCCTATCTGGATTGAGTCCACCTCTGGACATGTGTCCCCCTCCTTGGCAACCACATGCATGGACCTACAATCACTCAAGTCCCAGACAGTCTTGGTAGGAAGCAGAGCAGCAGCAAACCCCTTACCCATCATTTTTAAAGGAGAAAAAAAAAGGGGGGGGGGGGCCAGGGAGTGGGCACCAGCAGGGAATCAAAGTAAAACACCAATAGTCAAGACAGCCCTTCATCCCCCTTTTCCAACATGGCCTGAACTCAATGGCCCCCTCAAAGTGGGGACAATTGACCATACTACCCTCCTCCTTTATGTTAATCCACTCACCAGGCTTTGTTTGGATGTACATCAACCTCCAAGGGAGTCACAAGTCCTCAAACAACAACGACCACCACACCTCACTGCCCTACCCAGGCCCTCCCTACAGCCCATTGACCCAAAAGACCTTACCACCACAATCACCCCCAGCACCTGACAACATCTCCACCACCACAGCTGCCAGGGTCAGAGGTTGATGAGGACTCAACCACACCCTGCTGCAGGTCACAAAAGCCCCATGTTTTACCAGAAGACTTGGATCAATCTTTTCAGTCCCAGAGCACTGGATTTTTGATATCAGGCTAATTTTTCAGAAGCAGCCTTACTCCTTACTCCTTAGACTAGTACCCAGGGACCTCTCCCAGACAGGAGACTCTGACTGCCAATCTCCACCCCCGGAGTTATCCCTCCGTCACCTGGGCATGGAGGGTAGTGGGTCATTACATGGGCAGTGGGTCAGCAATAGGGCTCAGCTGTGTAGGACTGTTTAACTTGCACCTGAGCTGCAGGGCTTTCGTCTCCTCAGCTCCATGATTTGCCCCACACCACCTCAGTTTCAATCAGAAGTAAAAGTTCTACCTTGATAACCTGACCTGTTGCCCTATGGTTCAGCTGATCTTCAGGGATGCATGAACTCATCCTCCCCATCTACAAAAATTCAATCTCCCAGAAAGCTACTGGTTAAGAGCTATTGTGTAAAAAGGGGCAGTAGCAAAACCCACTTCAGCCTTCTCTGACTGCACATTAAAAGATCCTGCTAAATGCTTTGGGAGGAAAAAACCTCAGCAACACATTAGATCAAGGACGGGGACGACGCATGTCTCAGCATCCTCAGATAAATCTTGAATATAACACTTGCCTCTATTTTCAGCATTTCCATTTTTTAAACTGGATCTAGAAATGAGGATTCAATGGGGACCTGAAGGAAACTTATGTGTTAGCAAACTCTGGTGCTTTCTGTCAGATGACAGAAGAGAGCTCGGTTGCTCTTCAGTCCCCCTGCTACATCCTCTGCGTCATTATCAGAGTCGCATCCAGCCTTGCTAATTGCGGGCAGGCTGAGGGCACTAACCTTAGCCCCTTTCCGATTATATGAGAAATTTCCTTGGCTTTTTTGTTGCTCTAGGGCCTCAGTAATATGCATAGGGTTCTGGGTCCCTATCTGGGGACCAAATGCTGGAAAATTAGGTTCTGTATTGACTATTTTTAGGCACATAAATTCTTTATTGGACCTAAATCTCAGAGCTATACTGAATGAAGGCATCAATTATTAAGGATCACCTCAGTAATTAGTCTTTCATGTTAGCTGAAAAGCTTAGCATTCCCTCATTTGATCAGAGGTCTCTGTCTCCTCTTCTCATTTTCTGTCATTTCAGATATTTTTATGTCAAGCCTGATCTTTTAAACTTGAGGACTGATGAATTAGAAGGAAAATGTTCTGTAATATAATAAAAGTGAGGGCTAGGAGTTATTCTAATGCATGTTAATTAACTCTGTATTTTATTCTAAAAAAAAACTCCACAACCAGCCGTTGATAGGCGCTTTTACACATAGTAAGAATTCAGCCACGTGCAGGTCACTTAAAAATGGGGCAAGACAAAATGGATCAATCCTACTGCATTCTATTCCAACCTCATCTCATGTACTTAATGTCATCACCACGTGATTTGCAAAGCAAAATTGAGACATATTTTGCCCTTTCCTTTATGGGTCTTAGATGCATAAATATTGCCTTAAAGGTGTTCTTTCAGTATGTTGGGAATTTTTTTTTCCCTTTTAGACAAAAAATACCATGACCTTTGTTTTCCTCTAGTGGCTTGGAGGCTGTGACAAGACCTTCAGGCAACCTGAGTAGTGACATTGCAGAAGGATGAAGATGAAGCTGAGTCTCTGCTCTTCATCAATTTCTTTTTCCTAGCTCTACTTATTAAAAAAAATTTAAAAATCCAGTTGTAACCTCATCTGTCAGCCTATCTGTCCTATATATGAAACAAACCGAGACTGACAAAGGGGACAGGCATTCCACTTGCATGGAAAAAGCATCTTCAGAAGTTTTGGCTGCTCTGCAGAATGAGGAACATCAAAGGGACCATTGAGGTAACTTCCCTCCACCTTCATGCAGCTCAGGACACACACTAGGACTTGTTCAGAAAGCCAAATTGCTGAGCTGTCAAGTTACCCAACACCAAGAAAATCTCCCAAAAGCTTAGGTGACTTGAAGTGCCCCAATGATGTGACTATTCTGCTTCCAGCTTGAGTCACTCCAATACGTAGGATGCATCTTTCCAGTGAAGGGCCAGCAGAAGAGGTCTGAAGGGAGCAAGAGGTTGCACGGCCTAGGACAGCCATAAGCAGCTCTAGTTCAGTGCGCCTCATCACCCTCGGTCAGCTGTAAGATGCCTACAGCAGCTTTTTCCCCTCCTGCCACTCACCTACACTGGCAGTGCGCCGAGGTGGCTGCAGATCCCAACAGATCTGAAAATGACTTGATTTTGTAGCTTCAAGTGTTAAGATGAATGAACATTCAGGCATATTAGCAACATCATTACAGTTAATTGCACTTGTATTAAGTTCCCACTCACTGCATAAATTGTGCTTTTGCAAATACTGAGACTTCAGGTTGATTTAAAGCAAAGCCTTCCCTGCAATGTCCTCGCTCTCCCACTATTTTCTAAAGACAGCATTACCCTGTGGGTTCTTGGAGCAGAAGCAGTCGAGACATTTATATGTGGGGTTAAACTCTACGAGCAAATGAGAAGAAACTACAAGAAAAGCATGATTTCAAGAACAGGATCAAAAAAATGGTTGGAAAGGCACTTCAACAACACACTTCATCCAACCTTCAGAATCCTAGAGACGCACGCAGCATTGAAATTTTCTCTGCAAACATTGTACTCCTATTTTCTTCCCTGGTCCTTCAGTTCCTTTGGTTAGACACGACCCTCTTTTACCCTTCTCCAGGAGGAGACGGGGGACAGAGGTAGTTAAAGAGATACAGAGTTGGGACTATGACCTGATGTTCTGCCCAGATGGAAGGACATCCTTTTAATAGCCTTCTCATAGGGAGCAGAGTTATTTATGTTGCATTCAGTGACAGTTTATTTGACATAAAAAACCAGGACTCTGCCTCCTGGACCTGGTAGCAGTACTCAAAGCAAAGCTCTCCTTTTATATTTTCTCTTATATGTTTTTCGTGTCACGTACCTGCCACTGGAGTCCGAATTTTCATGAGTAGCAACTCTGAAGCCCTCCAGCAATCTGGCTACCTCATTTATCAAAGCAGCTTCATGTCTAGTGTTTTACTGTGATTTGGCAGCATAGCTTTTAGTAAATTAATAATTGCTGTCATCTCCCATGAAAGGGAATATGGAGGTAAGCATTGTTCCAGCTTAAAACACAGGTCCAAAGTCTATTCCCCTTTATACGCTTTCCAAGAGTCTGTAATCTGAGGGCTGCCCATTTTTTAGAAAAATTGTGACATTTAATGAGTACTGCTTTACAGCCTAAGACTATAAAGCTTCCGTGAGCCAGCAGTTCTGTTCTGGGGAGAAGGCCAGACCCCACGTGTTGGCTTTGATTTTACATGCCTGTCATTACAGTGACTTGACAGATGTTTAGAGAGCTCTCAAACAAACATGACAAACAAAATTAACATATTATCTGTGATTCCCATAAGTTTCACTACAGCGATACTATTTATTTATTGCATGACCACAAATCATCCCCAGTCAACTGCATTAGTTAAGAATTTAAGTATCATCCTAATTCCACAAACACACAGCAATTTTTTAGTATCTTAATTCAAAAAGATTTCTTCTGTGCACAACACTTCTTCCTTTTGTTAGAATCACCCTTCATTTCACTACATATCTGAGGTGATAAACTAACCACTGGTGGCCAAGATAACCAGGGAGTATGAGCAGTTTCTGGTAGTCTACATGCTTGAGGTATTCAAGACTCATTTTCCTTGCCACAAGAAAGAAATGAGGCATTTTGATATCCAACACAGTGAAAAGATGCAATTGTTTGATCACATCAGGAATCTGCATTACCGTAGTACCAACTGAGAGCCTCACTGCACACAGCACAGAGCACAGCAGAGAGCAAAGAGACAATCCTTGTCTCCAAAGATTACAATCCCAGGACAAGAGAAAGTACAGGGATACAGACAGACAGGGAGTATTTCAGCAAAATGGAAATAAAATGAGTGACCACAACAAATTTACTCTGAGCGCAACAGTAACCAAACAGCACTCTGCGTTTTTATCACAGCAAAAGGGAATTTCTTAGAGCAATTGAAGAAAAGCTGATAAAATACTTGTAGAGAGCTTGTCAAGTGTGAGAGGAAGCACGTGCTGGCACTTACATGCAGCAGCAAAAAGAATACAAAATGCAATTCCAGGATTCTGTCTATGTTAGATGTTCAATTTTTTTTTCTTTTTACAGACAATGCCATTGTTAACTATACTAAAGAGGTTCTTGCTGCTCTCTGGCTCAGCCTCAAACTGGAACACAGTACATAAATCTAACTGTCAAACTCCTTTTTAACTCCTGTACAACACAACAAATTTAAAATAACGTTTTAAAAAAAGAAAAAAATACAAAAGAAAAAATGGCAATGTCATAGTGGTGGGATATTTCTTGATAATACTGAGGAATAAGGGATTCTGCTGAACTGTTGGACTGATTTTGTTTGTAATGATTTTTCAGGCTAATGATTTTTAGTTCTGGCTTTTATCATCGTCTGTAGGATGCTGGAGGAATACGAAGTCAGGTGTAAAAGACCTGACTTCAGGGTGCCCTGATTTGTAATGCTTTGGACTTGCATTAAGGATCACTTGCTTCAGATATAGCTCAAATACAGACTAACCACCGAAAGCTCCTGAGATAATTACTGTCCAAAGAATTATCATTGCTTCTTAGAATTCCTTTTTAGTTTATTTATCTCAGGGTAAGATTTAGTGGAGGCTCACAGGCAGTTTCAAATCCAAGCTATGTATCTGCAGTGATGGGATAGCACTTCAATTGTCAAGCTACATCTCTTGCACAGCTCCCAGATAGCACAGGTGGAGAAAAAAAACCACTTGAGAACTTGATGTAATCACCACAGCTGCCCCCAGATCCTTTCAGGTCAGTATCCCCTGTCTTTCTGTTCTTCCAACTGGCTTCAGAGATCTTTTTGCTGCAAAATTACCAAACTGACAGGCAGACAAGCTGGAAGAGATAGGAAAACAGCTTTATTTTGGTTGCATGCAATTCCAACAGCTGTCTTAAGCACTGCAGGAAATGGCAACCCATGGAGGTCCGAACACGATCGTGTTGTCCTATTCATACATCATGTCATGCCACGGTCTCCACAGCAATATACTGCTTTCAAGATTTCTGGCATGTTAATGGGGAAAATGCTAATCAGATGCTTAGTCCATTTTTACCATTTCTCATGTATGTTTTTTCATAAACAATCCTTTCTAACTGCACTGGAAGTTGCTTTATTAGTTTCTAATAGGACCAGAAATGTGCAAACCAGAGGCATACAGCACAGAAATTTGCTTCAATGAGTTACGTTTTTTGTGCAAGATGCCACTAGAAAAACATTAAAATGTACAAAGTTGTTTAACTATAGCCTACAGACCTAAAGAGAAGCAACAACAAAAAAGAATGAAAGCAAGGTATCCTGACATATTTGTAGCTAGTTATGCGTTTCTGTATTCCATTTTTCTGTATGGAGAAACTGGCTCTGGATTTGTGATGCAAGGGATGAAGGGCTTATGGTATGCTCTATAGTTAAGGGCTGTACATATTCTCTGCTGTAATCCTTTACTGTCGGAGCAGTAGGCTCTGTTAAAGGACATTAAGTGTGGAACAACTTTATTGAGGTTAGCAGAGTTAAACTGATGTGCAAATGTAGCCCTTCTGTCCTGACAATAAAAATTAATTTCAGTTCTAAACCTGGTTTCAATGATCAGCAACCAGCAGCAAGAATTTAGGGGAATTTTCTCTTTGCTAATTTTCAAGGAACTATTTTCTTCTAATTTTCAGACCACACAAGTAGAAACCACTTCTAGTGCTCATTTTGTACTGAAGTCTTGCTCATTAAAAGACAGGCCAATCTCAAGCATACAGCTGCATTGACAAAAAAAATAAAATAAAAAACAAAAACAAAACACACCTGCAGCCTCTGCTCTGGTCTTGATAGAGCAAATAGAAATCCATTTTTTCAAAACACTTTTTCTATGTAAAACAGTGTTCATATTGGAAAAAGTGAATTTCATCCACAGCATTCGGCTGTGGAGTGCCTGTTCCCAAAGGCTGCTCCTGTCCCACAAATGCCAAACCCATCTCTTCTTACTCCATCTGTGCAGTACAAGCAAGAGAAAAAGTTTCTTGCCTTTCCAGCTGTCCCAACCTCATTAATCAACAGGCACCCAGAAAGGTGCAGTACATTTAGAGCTGCTGCACATTCAGAGCTTGCAAAAGCATTGCAGAAGAGCGAGAGCACACTGATATAATGCAGGCTACACTCTGACTCTCTTCTAACAGTCTCTGAGGACACTGAGAAATGAAAAGGTCTTTGTGCCTGTACCACCTCCACTTTATAAAGTGCACAATCATACATGACACGTTACTCCCACTTTTCACAGTGGAGCCTAATTTTTTATCCTCCTTTTTGCTACAAACCACTAAGGTATTCTTTATTAAAAAAACATTCAGGCTTTGTGACTTTTCACTCTGTAGTTCAAGAGAGGGCTAGACTGCAACTCTTGGGCTAATATCCTGGCCAATTGTGCAATAGAGTGCCTTTAAATCTGTAAAATTTCCTCTCTCCTGCTACAGGACGAGCAAATTATTCTAAATAACAAATTATTCTAAATGCCCTACAAATTATAGAGGAGGATACCCTGAGTATGGCTGTGCTAGTTAAAGCAGAACCTCTCTCCATCACGTTCACCGCCAGATCTAGTGGACTTGAATCAGGGATTGTCCACCGCAGTGACAGACTCTGCCTTGTGCGGGCACGTCATGTGTTTGCCCCTTTCAGGCTATTAACTTTAATACTCAGATACCCCTGTTGGGTTTGGCACTCAGCTGTCAGGAAATGGGTAAAAAACATAGGGAAACTTTGGACAAAATGATGATCTTGGGGAAAAAAAAACTTCGGGAACAGCTTACCATCACTCTAGTTTAGCATGCTTGAGTGCATGAATACTGAATACTATGATCTTTGGAGAAAAAGCAAAATCCATACAAAACAGGAGCAGTTTTGCGACTGGTATGAAAGTCAGAATCAACAGTATAGCAGTGTATTCTCTCATGTTACCACGAGAGAATTCTTAACAAATAAATTTCATATTTCTAGTCATCCAGCAAAGTTAGTCTCCATCTCCCCTAACGCAAACAAACTAAAATGCACTTACTGTGTAAGATGTATCTCTTCAGCAAAACTTCTCAGAGCTCCCCATTTAATGTGAAGGACCAAATATATAGTGCAAGGAAAAAAAAAGGGGGGGACTCAATAAACTACTATTTAAGAAGTCATTTCAAGCTGTTGTTCAACTTCTAGAGAATATAGTTATTTATTACTAATAACAAATATTACATTCTCATCAGGATTTCTATTATATGCATATTATATACCTTTCTCTGGAGGACAAAGATCTGGCTGATTATAATTAGTCTTGAGAATTAGCTAGAATTAACAATTGAGTTAATAAAGTGAATCCTTCTAAAAGAGCTTCTCAATTAGGACATTCATTTGCCAAAGACAGACTAAAGACATCTATATGAACACTCTTGTGACATTCCCAGAAAAAAAAACCAGTGCACCTAGACCGTTTAATGAATATTACTAATAATAATTAGTAACAGTGGAAACAGAACACAACGTATTATCCCAGTTTTAGTCACAAAGAGTTCTATTACCAGTAGCCTGAGCATAGCGTATTAATTACAAACCATAGAGAGATGAGCTTCTTTATCTGTAATTATCTGTCTACAGCATCTAGAGCAGAAAACAAGCTAAACATTTAGAAATAACTAAAACAGGCAATATATAATATATTAATCATTATATAACCAGTGTAGATAGACGACTACAATTCATGAAAAGCTGTGCAGTCCATTGGTTTTCTAAGATACCGATTTTAAATTGAGCTATTTTGTCAAATCACTAAAAACACATGAAACAATAGTCAATGTACTAAATTTTTTTAGTCAAGATTATTCAACGATGTTGATACATATTGAAGGCACAAATATATCTGGGTCCAGAATAAAAAGCTGTATAAGCTACTGTATCAGCTGTTATGTATAAAGAGTAATATAATGTTGTTCTACAATAAGTAACGTACCTGTTTATAAAAATATTCCACATGTTCCTCTGAAAGTTTGTGAAAGCATAATAAGCAATGACTTAAAATCAAAATGTTCAAGTTTAATACTAAACCTATTACAATCAATTCTTACACAGGCTCTTTAAAATTGTAATAATAATTTGGCAAAGCAGAGACTGCTTGCTCAAATGTAAGAGCTAGCATTTTTAATACCTCTGTGTAGCTCAACAGCTTTTTATTTCTAATAACAGTAAATCAGCATCTTCTCTATCTTTCCCTAACAGAACACTTTGTTTGCAGTACGGTTACTTTGTTCATTTAAATCTGCAGGGCAACACAAACAAAAAAAACCTTACATTTCTATGACAAAATAATTGCTTTAACTCTGACAAATTCATGTAAAATATTTATTTTTCTTACTACATAAAATCCTTTTCTTTCAAACAGTGCTGCAAGGTAGGAAAGAAAAGGTAATTACCACGTAACTGTATGACAGCAATTTATTAGAAATATTGCTGCTGTATTTCGACACTATATGTAGTTTCCCTGACAGCAAAATCTCCTTCCCAGGAAATAAAATTACAGACATATATAGACTTGCACTGAACATGTAAGGTTGACTTTAAGTAGAGCAGCCTGCAATGTCTTCTTCCATGGGGCATGTTGTATTCCTATATGGAGATCATTGGTGTAGAAATAATGCTGGAGGAGAAAGAACTCAAACATACAGACCAGATTTTCTCCCATCTGCCATCCTGGTCTTATGGGTTTGCTTAGTAACCTCAGGAAGGTCCATTCCAGTTCAAAGGTGGTCCCTTTAGAGGTTTATCACTTCTGTGGCTTCTGACGTTACCCTCCAGCTTTCTTCCTCTTGTATCAAAACAATTTCAGGAAGACGTGAAGAGAAGAAGGCATAGCTAGGATGTTCATGAGATTCAGCAAGCTTCTGGGGTTGACTCTTCCAAGCTGTTCACAATTCGGAGAGCAGCACCTCAAGGCTGCCTAAATATCTGGAAAAGGAGGACAAGTAGCCTGGAGCTACAAAACACAGAGGGGATGCCAAAGTGAGCTGGTACTCAAGCAAGAATGGGGCATGGAACAAATTCTCTGCAACTGAATCTCTCTGCCTCTCATGTAGGGCTATCCAAAAATCGAGGCTTTGACCAGCGTAGACACTTTACCACCACAACGTGGATGCTTTACCAGATGTAGTACACCAGAGAATGCAAAAAGAGGCAGGATTATCATAGAAAACAATAAACAATACAGATTAGCTACTTCTCAAACAGATTTCAGATTGTTTTTATTAATGTAATGTTTCCTCTAGCATTAAGAAATAAATTATTTTGTTATATGGCACATGTGCCTTTATAGATTCTTATATGCTCAAACTTGTCTCTCGTCCAAAATGTTTTGTCAATGTCTTTTTTTACAGTATTTGATTGGCAGTACAAGAGAAAAAAACCCTCTACCAAACTGAAATGTCATTTTTCACAAACTTGCTGAAGTAGAGAGTATCCTAACAGTCTGGAAATGTCTCCACATGTGTGTGAGAGGAAGAGGTTACAAATGGAATTTCATTAAGTCCTAATTTATGCTTTTGTAGTTCCATATTTGGAAAGGAAAAAGTGAGCTATGCAAGATTTGCAGAGGTAAGAAAGACACAGGGTTTTAACACAAAAGTCTGCTCTCACATGAATTAAAAGAAAAACCTTTATATAGAGTTCATCAAGTTTTAGACATTGACTTAGCCAGCCACAGCATCTGTGATCTATCCCTGCATGTGGAGAGGGAGAAAAAGATTTTCCAATAACATTAATGGTACTAGACACATTTGGATCACGATAACTCTACCTACTTATGCCATCTGGACTGTTGCATCTTTTCTTCTTCCTCAGTTCTTAAACTTACAATTAAAGGATTTTATTTGTTAATGCTTTGTTCCAAACCGGAAAATATAGTCTATTTTATTTTGATAAGGCAGGATAAAATTTAGATATGTTACAAAAGTGAAAAGAAGAAACAGTATCATTTATCTTCAAATTAATGGGCGTTCTTTTTCCAGAGATCATACAGAAAAATCAAGGTAACTAAATGCTGAATGGATTTAACAAATATCCATACTAATATCTCAAGCATTGTCACGGGATCTCAAAACATACTCTCTTCAGCAGATCCTGAGATGACCAAAAGTTTCTTTAAAATGAAAGAAACCACATAGACGCTTACTTACATAGGTTGGTCAATGGAAACGCACTATTTAGAATGACCCAAGGCTTTAACCTAAGGTATCGCATCTCTAAGTGTCAAAGACAATGATCATTAAACATTACCAGTCCCTTTCTGACAATTAGATCCAAAAGGCACCAAGACACGTCCCACGCAAATCAGATTGGAATGATGTAAGAAAACAAACGGTCCTCTTCACTTACCACCACACAGTTGCAGGCTACCATTCCCTTGGCCAAGACTTAATTAAAAGAGGCCGTTGTAAAATATTCACTGCAGAAACGAGTGCTCTGGGCACGAAAGACCACTGCCCTTCAAGCTGCTTGTTCACACACTGCTGCAGAAGGTTACCACCAGCACAGGAGAACTGGCAGGACAGCAGGTCAGAGCTCCCCGTGCCTCCCTCAGTGCCAAGATGGAGCAATTCCCATCCGCTCTGTAGCACATGACAGGAGAAACTGCTGCCTGCCAAGTTCTTGAAACGAAATAGCAAGAAACACAACTTAAGGTACAGCAACCAAAGAGCATTATTTTTAATATCAAGGAAAAAAAATCATTTCTGTGCTGGGTGAGTCAAGCCTTTATTGCTAAACCAGCTTAAATTAAAGCAGGTGGCAAACTGCTATACTCTGTAACGGCTGAAAGCACAAAAATCAGTTTCACAAATGATTTCTTAACATTCCAGTTGTAGCAAGCAGGAGATTCAGAAAAAGCTTATTTTAATTAAAAACTTTATTTTTCATTACAATTCACAGTTTATACATGGCAAGAGGACCCCTCGCCATGTGGACATTCAGAACACTGTGCTGGGGAGACAAGGGTCTTTGTTATAGAGCATTGCTCGGTGCTGTGTCATGGAACTTCCTTAGTTTTAAAAGCGTACTCTCTGTAAATGTTAATTGACTGATATTTACACTGAATTGACTGAATTTACATATTAACTTATATTTATTAGAAAACAAGCTAAGCATCCAAAAAACATTAACATTCATATCTTGCATGTTGTCTAATGGTCAGAGATGCTGTAAGATTTGCCACTTGAATCATGCCCAATCAGCAAAGTCCCATTCTTTTTTTAATTTACACAGAGCCTAAGTTATTCTTTAAGGCCTGTTCTACTCATTTTATGTACAGCCAGGTTACAACAGACTAACAAAAGAAAAAAATGCAAAATTATCCATTCCATCCTGCATTTCTTCTGAATCTCATGTACATCTAGTAAGCAAAACAAAAGATAGAAAATTAATGTGTTTTCTTAAAACCAATAAAGAAAACCCATAGTCTGCTTTAGATCTGCTTCTTGTCAGCCTATCCTGTCTGAACAATCATCGGTATTCAGATTGTGCTATTTATCAGCTCTTCTTCATGCCTGCACTTATATTCAGAGCCATCTCTCCTTGAAATGTAGAAAGTCACAGTGATACCAGTTTCAACTGCATTCCCACGTTAGTCACAGCTCCGGCACAGGCAGCCACCGTACACTGTGACATTCAGGAAAGCACTCCAGCAGGATTCCTGGGTAAAATATCGTATGGCGTCTGGTGTGACTTGACTTAAGAGGAAGTTAAGAATCCTTTTCATAGAGCAAATATCTGGCAGAAGGTTTATGCTTATTTAAAAAAATCGCTGTATTTTCCTGCATTGCTTTCTGGATGTGGTTATTAGAATACAGCAATTAAAAGCCTCTCCTGCCTCTCCTCAAAATAGTAATTTTTATTTGCTCTTGTCATCTACCAAATAATTTAGTGACAGATAAGCTGCAGATTTTTTTGGTACATCTGACACAGAGGAAAAAAACAACTGCTGAACACTGCTTGAAAAAATAAGACCTGAAGAGGGTCTGCAAATTCTACAAGTCAGCGTGAACAAGTTATCAGCTGGACCTGAGTAAAACAAAATGCTTCTGGGGGACATGTTTGCGACTGTTGAAACTGCAGTGCCTTTCAATTTAGAGCTAAGAACATCCTTTGATGACTGTTGAGTTTTGGCATTCATTCATGCTGGTTGGTATCTTCATGACAGACACCTTTAAAACACCATCGTTTCAAGAAGAATGAAAGCTCAAACGAAATACACTTCTCATGCAAAAAACCGAACAAACAAAAAAACCATACAGGAACTGTAGAGGTTCTGGTTCTTCAAAAGATAAGGCACTGACAAAAATTTCTTAGGTAAAAGGCTGCATAAGAATTTCTTGCCATTTACAAGTGTGTTGTAGTCCAGAAATGGTCCATTCCTAGGCTCAGTAAGGTAGACCCTGAAATTTTAAGGACTGATCCCTCAAAGCTACATTGTTACCATAAACAAGTGTGAATCATTCTTGAGGCCATATGGCACATTAGGAAAAGTGAAGAACAGTCTGGGCAGATAAAGGCAGAAGACGTTGCTCGTTCCAGCATCTTTCGATAACAGAAGTGCCATTCATCTTTGTGTCTTTGAAGAGACGCGATGGTAACTCTGGACTGTAGTTTCTGTGGAACTCATGCACGCATAAAAAATGCTAGTAGCATTGATCATCGACAGGGTGGAGAAAAAAAGGTAAATGGCTAAGTCTAAACCAAGAGCTTCTCAACGACGGGCATCCAAAGTCACAGCTACTTAATGTTTTCAATAACAGCTATCTCTTCTGCTGCACAGTGTGGTGTCAAACCATTCATGTAAATACTGTCTGTCTTTGTTAGAGCTGGCAAGATGTCCTTCTCACTGGTGAGATGGTTGACTGACAGGGTTCTCTTGCAGGGAGTCAGGTCTTGATTGTGGTTGACGGCGAGTTCTGCAGAGAGCTTCCTTTTGATAGAGGTCGCCCGCTGGAACTTGTCATAGATCTCCACGCTCAGGCGCCTTCGGGTTTCTTTGAACTCTGCGGTGACGTTGGCTGTCCATTCCGCAGCATGGGCTCTGAATTCCCCTACCTACAGCAAAGATAAGACAAAAAAGAAGCATTATGGGGCCAAGGACTTTAGACTCAAGAGCCCAGTGAGAGAGCAAGGAGGCTTTGGGCTTGCAAAGAGCTACCGCTGCAGCCGGCACAGATTTCTCGTGCTGCAGACTCACTCTTTTTTTGGTGGCAACTAAACAAGAGGAAATGTTGCACTAGCAGGAGTTAACAATGACTAAAAACACAGTAAAAATCTTTTCTGCTAAGTTTTTTGTTTTAATTACAGGCAGTCAACAACACAGGGAAGCTGCAGAGCCCTGACAGCTGCACAGTTCCCAGCTGGTCAGGGGATGCTGAAATCCCAGCAACCCAGGCTGTGTTATGTATTGCTACTAGGGTGCGGAGTTATTTATGAGCGCTTTTACTGTCTCTGGAAGGATCCCTGGGAGACTTGGCAAAGAACTTCCTAAATTTAGACAGAAAAGCTTTTTTAAAGGAAAACGTCAGCTGCTTGTATTCTCTCTTTTTTTGTGCTTGCTCAAACGTAGCACTAATACAGCAGCACTTTCAGTCATGCCAGCAACATATCTGGTTGCCACCTTGGCTCCGCCGAAATGACACACTAGGAAGCAGCACGATGACAATTGCAGAGAGGGACTGCGGGAGCCGTTACCGATCTCACCCAAAGGAAACGCAGCCCACCAGTGGCCGCACACGGCTGTTGTACAATTACTACACAGCTGGAGGGGGGTATTTCCACAGCTAAGCCCAGATCTCCAGTCAGGTTGGCTGCAAGGTGCTAGTTCGTACCTTCGTCACCATTTCACCAACGCGTGTATATCCCCTGCTCCCGCTCCGTTCCTGTGCTCTAACTCTATACATCCCTATATGGACAGCCTTTATGGCAGGCTGCTCCGTTTTCACTAAAGCTACCATAATTTTTACCCCTTAAGATTTTTTTTTTCAATCATTTCAGTATTAGAAAAGCTGGAGCCCAAGTTCTGAGGGCAGGGCTGAGGAGGGGAAGGAAGGCAGCTGCTAGCGCAGAATCACAAACTATCCTTATTTTTCCCCAGATATGTCATGAGGTAGACTGAGCAGCTCACCCAGATAATACTCTGAGGTGAGCTATGGCCTTGTAATATATATGCTATGTATATTTTTGCTGTTGTATTTCAACCAACCCACCATTACAACATTAAATAAGTTATAGAAGTAATTAAAGGAGGTGCCTTTTATCTCCTTATAACTGCAAAGGAAATAGAGTGTTTCTCTTTAAATCTCTGCTTTGTAGGCAGTTTAATAGTTGGAAGGTATAGCACGGGGAAGATAGACTGCTGATAAATAACTCCAAAGCAAAGCATTTCAGAAGAATTAACGCACTTAAATAAATTAATCTAATTGGTACTGCTCAGTCCAGAATTTCAATCATTGGCAAGCAAGCTCACACTTGGTGAGCACAGAAATAAAAAAAACATTAAAAATGAACAGAGAGAAGTATGGGGGGTAAGCCATCAGAGAAAAGTGGCCACGGCTTACTCCTGCTTTGCAGTGCAGTGGAAAACAGGACTATAATGAAGGTAAAAAATAATCAGCTCACCCAGGAGTGACAGCGTTTCAGGAAAACTTTCCCCCTCCAGAAACAAAACAAAAAGATCTCTTTACCCAGGGGTCATTTTATTACATTTGTCTCAGCTTCAGTGAATTACACAGATGACTAATGTGGACCCATTATGTGTATTTTCTAAAACAAGGATTATTATCTGTAATACACAGAGGACTTGCCCAGCTGAATGATTATTAGTATTTAAATTGTGCAATTAGGACCAGACACACTGCACTTCAGATCTGAAAATAATGAAAGCTGTAATGCTGAAACATTTCAGCTGCTACAATATTTTTATTTGTAGTAAACAAGTAATAAAAATATGATAAGTGGTATCGGTGCACGTCCAGGGCAGCTTTGTCCTTCTCCAAAGCTTTACTAAAGGCAAGCCACTCAGATTCTGGAGCATGCTTCTGTCCAGGGAAGCAGAGAGCCAGTATACGGATTCCTATTTTATCCCACACGTTTGTACCCCTCACCAGTTTTGTAAGCATTCGCCAGACCAGTTATTTTGCTCAGGCACACATCTCTGGCATTGCATATGGTCACATGCAGGGGATGTTATCAGACTGGTAGCTTAAAAATTGTGTCTTGGCAACCTACTGGAAGTTACAAGCATCTTGATCTGTGCTCCCATACGCTTCTTAACCTTCCTTTTACTGGTAGCTTCAGTTCCCACTTCTCTCGTGTTTTCCCAGCAAAGAAAAAAAAAACAGCTGGCCATGCTTCTGACGAAAGCAAGCCTATGTAACCCCTGGGATAGGCTAAGATAACCCCCACGATTCCCTCGCCAGCCCACCTCACTCCATGCTGGTGATGGACCTGTCTTGCACGGGGCAAGCTGCCACATTTTAACTATTGCGCAGTTAAGTTATTCAGGAGAATTTTAAAATTGTAGATGTTAGGATATCTGATTACTAAATTCCAATTAGATTTCTTTTGGGAAGCATGTTTATGCAGACAGCTGACAAACATCATTAAATATGCCTTTGGAGACGGGCTCATGTTCCAATTAAGGTGACATGGAACATGAACATGGTGGACTCAATCCTGTCTTCCCATGGACCAAAGCTATGACGCTGCTTGGCACAATTTGAGTTTTATATTAAAATCATAAGAAAAAAATGAAAAATGCAGTGCTATTGCTAAGCAGAACTGCAACGCATTAGTAGTAAAACAGAGGTAATTGGCACAGCATGAGAAATTAGAAATTCAGTGCTGTGTGAATTATGCGTGCCCCAAATTACTGCTTTCAGCCCCTAGCTGTTGTGTGATCTGAAATGCACTCAAAAATGTTATCTCTTCAGAATAAAACTCTTAATTCCATAGCACCTACAGACTCAAGCACAAAAGGTTATAGGAAAAGAAATGTGCGGTTTTAAACTGCCAGTGTACATAAGCAACTTGCTCTTATAATTTCATCCCTCCTTTATCCATAGGGACATTTCTGTATATGTTCAGGTTCTTTCTGTCCTTAGGGTATGACATTTTATCATCCTGCATTGCAGCTCCTCTTCATCTGGGAGCTGACAGCCACAAAATGTCTTATGCAAAGTGATTGAAATGCCAGTTGCCTGTACTGCTCAAAAAACATCTTAACATACCTACCTACTGTAACAATTGTTTACTTTTCTCCAATTCTCTTGCCTCATTACAGCACACAGCTCTGTAGACTCTGCAGCTGTCATAGTTAGGGGCAATGTGACATGAGGACAAGGCTTCTTAGTCACAGAAGTTATTGACAACTAAGTACTTTACATAAGGCTAAATGACACAAAATATTTCAAAAGTAATAGGAAAAACATGTCACAGTGATAGCACCTGACTCAGCCACACAATAAGCAGCACTAAGTGAGATGCTGCTCACTCCCAACCTCTGGGGAATAGAAATGCCACCAGTAATGGGGACACAGGCTCTAGCACAGCTCCAGGATTGAGTTCCTCCACATCAAAATCCTAATTAGACTGTAAGGTATTAGACATATTTCACATGGAGTATCAACTCTAACATATTAACATCATACTGCGAACACAAATGTCTAGTATCTTTCTTTACTAGGCATTTATGAAGCAATACCTGACTGCCTTATGAGTCCAGGGAAGACAGGTGTCAATGACAAATTCTCAAGAAATATTGGAACAGCATACACAACTAAATATTCCACACAGCACACTTCACCATGAAAAACTAGATACTTTTCTATCAAACAGCCAATTCCTTGCCCAGCACAGGCTGCATGGCCTCCAGCTACCACTACAGATGGGCCTGGATGTCCACCTGTGGTGGAAATGTCATATTTAGTCTACTAGGACATAATGAGGAATAGCCTCTGAACAATTTTGAAGAACATATACTCATTCCTGTTAAAGTCATTTCTGATTTTTTGAGTGTCCGTCTGTTTGTTTTTAACTATACATCCAAAAAATATGGCATGAACTTCCTGAATGACCAAACAGTTCCGGGCTGTGCACGTATGTTATCACCAGTATCATTTAAAGACAGGCATTCTGAATTTGACAGAACTAGGAAAAAACATGGACGTTAAGCAACCATTCCTTCACCTATTCCTGCCAAAACCCATCTAAATTAATAACAACCTAAAACTGGCTCTCAGTCAATATTGCTGGTGAGACCCAAACTCTATTAATTTTCATCACCACCATGTTTTAGCTTTCTCACTGTCTACCTGAGCTCTGTGCTCGGATAGAGACCAACAGCATAACACAGAACGTAAATATGTCCAAGGGGATTGCTACTGCTGAAAAAAAAACCCCAAAACAAAACAAAACCAAAACATTAACTCCTTATATTTGTCAGGAGTTTGGGGATCTTTCTGGACACTCCGCTCACAACAGATACCCAAATAATTATACAAAGAAAACTGCCCACCATGCAGGAAGACCACACATCCTATTAAGAGTAGTCTGGACAGCACAAGCCAGGTAGCCATAACCTTTACATGAGTAATCTGTACTTTGAATTGAGCCACATCTCTGGACTAACAGAAAAATTCCACAAGCCTAATTAAAGATGTCCTTGGATAGACCAAAAAGAATACAGACTTGTCTAACTTCACTTTGTCTTAGTTTTGCTCCCCTCTCAGGGAAATTCTTGAAAAATCCCAACATTACAGTATAACCAGTTAATCTCCTTCCACTTACAGAGCGGGGAGAAAGACATCCTGTTTGCATGGGGCTTAGATATACAACATGAAAGTTATGACATATTTGGGAGGAGCTAAACCACTAAGTGCCTAATAAGAAAAAAATTAACATTATATATGCTAAGCAAGAAAATGAAAATATACATTTCTAAATAATGTGTGCAGCTTTTTCTTTTTGTAACTGTATTTTATG
Organism: Chionis minor; assembly: GCA_013398295.1. Taxonomy (NCBI): domain Eukaryota; kingdom Metazoa; phylum Chordata; class Aves; order Charadriiformes; family Chionidae; genus Chionis; species Chionis minor. The sequence goes on from VZSF01001826.1 coordinate 1,167,493, forward strand.
TTGTTTCCTGTGTCATACAGGGCTCATACATTCTACAATGGCCATGTTAGTGCAAGCCAAAAAAATGAATTAAAGAACAAGTAGATGAGCTGGAGATATCCATATGACTGATGGTTTTTTTGGGTTTTTTTTTTTTTGGGGGGGGGGGAAGAAGAGTGGCCTTCCTTACAGATATTCTTAATGCTTTAGATGTTCCTCAGTATATAATTTCTAACATTTATCCCTAATGCAGTTCCAAAGTTTCACAGCTTCATTTTTCCTCTCCAATGTACTTTTTCTGTTACTTAAAAATAACACATCCAATTAACCTCTCCATGATATGCTACTCAGAGACAAAACTAGAAAGAGCATGTACATGTCACAGTATCCAGGCAGCAGAGTACATAACATTTTGTCTTAGCTTTCAAGAAACTCATCCAGCGTTCGCAGAAATTGTTCTCAAAGTCTCACTTAAAAAACTAAATTTAAAAAAAAAAAGTAGGTACAGAGAAGGTTGATGGGTTTAACAATGCAGCTACTGCTGGGTGGGTTGATTCATTGCGTGGGTAGGCAGGTTTGTCTATCTACCATCTCACTTTCCTGCATTTCTGAGCAAGCATACACCACCTCTTCCCACCTAAGCTACCACCGGCCAAAAATTTATGTTCACCCCATCAGTTGTCTATAGGCTAGAGAAGACTGGAGTGTAGAAGAGAAAAAGACAAGTTTCACAGACATTTTTATTGAAGCCTGTGCATTTCCTGTACCTTAAGGGAATCTCATTTATAGTCCAACTAAATAATCTCCCATCCCAATTATCTGGCTTTCAGTATTTCTGTAATTATAGCATTATTATTAAGTACCCAAGCCCCATTGTGCTGTATTCTGTGGACAGGTATTTAGAGAAGACAATGCTCTACTTGTCTTTAAAGGTAAAGGAAAACAGTAACAAAATGCAGCACAGAAATACCATAGGCACTAATGAGATACCTATGCTGAGCTTTCCCGGGTGTTTAATCACTATCTTCTATTCCTTCATTCTGTCAGGACCTCAGCTCTGTAGCAGAGAACTCTTCTATATCAGGTCTTTAAGCTATCAGACTTTCATTTCAAAGTGAAAAGCACAAATGAAGCAGTAAGTGGCATCCTTTTTGGTTCCCCTGCCATGTCCCTCTGTTTTTCAGGCAAATATTAGAGGGGGAAAGATTCTATTTTGTGAAATTGCCATCTTCTGGACTAACATTTAAATTACAGAGACAGTTGTATTTTTGTAGGCATGGTGGTCAAAAATGTTTTGGGAACAATGCTCTCCCACTGGAAATTGGATTATTCAGTCCTGTAATAAGTAATGTTCTTAAATTCATTCTGGTGAGCAATGATTGTTTGGTTTCACCCACATAAGTTCCATGGGCACATCTGATGCTTTGGAAGAACTAAACCTCATTCTCCAATAGGAATGCAGAGAGCCCATGAATTTTGATTGTTTTTTTGTGGACAAACATCTATGGTGGCAGCTGTGGGAATATGTTTTTTGGAGACGTGACAGATGGCACATGCAGAAATGGCCCTTTTGCTTTATCATGGTCTGATTCAACAAAATAAAAAGAGGTAGCCTACAGAATTAATAATAATAATAATAAAAAATCACATCTACAAAACCAGAACCTGATATACTAACAGTCACCACACTTATTTTGTTTTACCTCTCTTTCCAGAAATATGAACACTCCTCTGTTAGGTACCTCCTTAGAACTATGACTGAATATTGCCCATCAGACACCTCTTTGCATAGAGCTGCATGTGAGTGTGTCTCAATACTGTACACAAGTTATTGGCCTGATTATCTCAGTCCCTAATGTTCTGCTTTATTAATAACTTCCAAAGATAAAAAAAGATGCTGACATTTTCCTGTCAAAATCAGCTGTTCTATTTAGTTGTTTCATCTACCTCAGAGAGTCATTCAACACTTCTTTCAACCTGATGAGAGTGAATGACATCCACCTGTATTAACCACAAGAAACCATTTAGGATTACATAAAGCTCTACCAGATGAGCCTAAGGTGATTGAGGAGAACAGCACGTGTGCTCTGTCTGCGCTATTGAGCCAATGACTTTGCTGTAGCCAGAAATAGCAAACATTTTAAGAACTATACTAGAAGCATAATGAAACCCAAGCCACAGGCAGTTGAAAGACTGTCTCAACTTTCTCCCACAGGAAAGAGACGACGACTGTCTCAAACTCCTTGGACTTTTTTAACGTATAAAGATACACTAAAGCAAACATAAAAAAGGACTTTTAATTTTGACTTGGTGCTCAGTAAGGAACGGCTATTTTAAGTACATGGTGAAGTCCCAGTAAAAACTGCTTATTTCTTAACTTCCCAATGTCAATATCTGGAGTCATATTTGTGTGAAATACTAAAGCTCCACTTTGGTTGTTCAACACTAGTATTACAACTGCATTCTCTGCTGGTAGAGGAAAGCATTCCATAGTTTCTTCAGTCCTTTTTATCCATGACTGCAAAGCAGTTTCCTCACTGTCAACACAACTTCTTGAAGATCCAAGGGTATTCTGCTGAACTGGCTTTGTCTGGGGACTTTTCCCCAAGACAGCTATCAAATGCATACACACTGAGTATTATTAATATGTTTTGGCATCTGTTCATAACACTATTCAAACACTGAGATTAGCTTAAAAAAGTGAAGTTTTCAGCAATGTTAATCATGAAGATGTGGGCTGAACAGATTCCAGATTACATACCACTCTGTCAATAGAGTTAAATCACAGATATATTTGTCACAGTAACCTAAAGGATCGATTACACCTTGCGTCCAAAAATCAAGATTTCCTAATGTAAACCATGATAATGCACATTCAGGGAATCTTCACAGGTAATTGACTCCAAGAAATGCCACTGCTATAACTGATACTTCATAATAAAATAAATTGATTAAAGAGAGCTAAGTCATTCGCTCCAGTTTCATTTTAGCAAATTCAATAGCTTTCACCAGAATGACCTGGTTGCATGAAGCCCACACTGGAAACATTTCCATCTCCCTTGAACCCTCCAGTCAGCACAGTGCAGGCAAGGGGGAGCCCTTGGGGGAGAGCAGGGCCAGGAGTGGGGGCTGGCAGGCGAGAGCTGAGAGTGCCCCCCTGCCCTCGGCAGGCACAGCGTGCCCTGCCGCTCATGGAAGTGTATTTAGGCAGCATTGTAATCTCTTGTAATCGGCACCACACCAGCATCACTTTGGGACCTGCTACTTAATATGCAATAACAAAACAGTTGTCTCTAAAGGGCTTTAATGTGCCCAGCTAAGAGGCGTGATAAATATAGACAATATAAATATAAACCACACCAAAACGATAACAGTGTGGATGTTACCTTTGTGTGTGTTTTGAATTAAGCAGGCATCAGGTGTCCAAAGTAAACAAAGCTATGAGGAAAGACATCTCAAAAAAAAAAAAAAGTGTCAAAAACCACCAGCAGATCAGTTTTCCGGGGACTCTCAGAATAACATGTTGCGTCATATTCGTTACTGCACATCACACTACAGTGTAGTTGTGAGGGATCCATACAGAAACGCAGTATTACAGACTGTTGCTAGCGCAGGATCGAGAACACCACCAGGATTACTTAATCTCTCGAGAAGGGAAGACACCAAATCGCATTCAAATCCAGGTCAGCCATTTCTACTTTCTCTTTACACCAATACCACTCTTTATACCTCTACAAGACTCAGAGACATTATGGAGGGACTGCACTACCGCCTTTCATTTTTGGGGTGGTTTATTTTGTCCACTCACTAGTCAAATTAGACTGAAGACCTATGGCTGTATTTATGGTAGAAAGATTTAATATTTTTCCCCCATCTCATAGAAATTATTAGACACAATCACCTTTCTGAATGTGGCTATTCCTTCTCAAATACACTTTTCTGTACATCTTGAATGGACTGGAAAAAAAACCCTTAATGTTAGGCAGACTTCTCCTCAGAGAAGAACGGCTCTTCTGCCATTTTTGTAGCTCTCTGCATTCTTTCCAAGGTTTAGACCACACATCTAGGGACTGTCTTCTGGTAATAAACCTTTTAATAAGATCTGCAGCAGTAACACCACTTTCCTACAGAAATTCAGAGATCCCCTGCTCGCACACCCTAGAAATGTGTCATCCCTATTAATCATTGTCTTGCAAAAGGACTTCACATGCAATTGCTTTCACACCTTGACTGTCTTCCACAAATATTTCTGATTCAGTGCTTTCTAGGAATAGATTTCCATTAAGTTGGTCTGACCTACCCATTGAACTTGTGGATATGCAATTCTTAAAACTACTGCAATTGTTTTTTTAATTTTTTGTAAGACAAGGAAAAGCCCAAACAGTTGTTTTCATCAACAGAAGCTGATCCATCTTGCTTAAAACAATAATAGATCAGCAATTGGCTCACACCTTTGTAAAAAGTCTCTGATCACCAGACGAAGAGTTACTCTTATCACCTTCATTTCTAAGTGAATGGATTTTATTTCTTAAAACAGTGAGAACTACGTTAAGAGCTCACCGCCACTGAAAGAACTTCTCCTTCCTTCTCCATGGTCACAGACCCTCACCGAACAGCCTCTGAGGCCTATGTTTGCCTTGCATGCCAGTACAACTCACTAAAACCTTGCAAAACTGTTTCTCACTTGAACCCACTCATTTTCATCTTTCTACACATACAGTCTAAATTTAGGGTCCCTCCTTGGGGGTATGAGAGATGGGTTCAAGTTCTCCTTAGGCTGGGACCCTTATGCCAGGTGAGCACCTTTAGCCCGAAGCTAGTAAAAGGAAAAGACAACAAATATTATAGGGAGTGTGATAATCTCTGTAGCATCATCATGACAAGCCTAATTCTGTTTTGACAGACATGAGTGACAGCTCTGCTACTGGTGCCAAGAAGATTAAACTGAATGATGATTCAGATGAGTCAAATTTGTTTAATTTGTTTATAAATATCAAAAATAACAATTGCCTCTTGAATTTCCACAAGAAGTGAAAGTGCTATCTCTCATGACATTTTAGACTTGGTTTTTAAAGCTGGATCCGTATTGTTTAATTCAAAAGAAAGACGCCCAGCATGAAAAATTGCTTGTCCAAACTGAGCCAATGTCTAACATGAGCCTGTCACCTGGACTCTTGATACACAGTGAACAGAACAGGCTCTTCCAGGATGCAATTCATCTCATCTGGTAGATGCCTTAAAATTTCAAACGGATTATGCTAGAAATACTCATTTCCTTCCACTGACTATAAAGGTAATGAAGATGACTAGGTCAGATGTTGATATCTACACTGGAGATGAATCCCATCTTCATTTACTTGAATGGAGTCTGGACTAGCCCTCAACAAAGAGAATATCGTGAGGCCAATGGACATAAGCACTTAATTTTAAAAACAGAAGTTTGAAATTTATAGCCCAAATGACTAAGATTCTTGATTGGGTAGGCATTTTTGCTGGAAATGCTGAAATTCAGAAGCTGCAGTACACTAAAGTAAAAAAGAAATATGACAAGGAAAAAAATGCTGCTGAAATTTTACATTTCAAAGAGACTAAAATCAGAAGAGTTTAAAAGTGCTCTGAGTAATCAGAGTACAGAGAATAATGAAGGGGAGGGAGTTTAAGGCAAGCTAGTACAGCTGAAGCTGAACTTCAGAGACAGATCGCCTACTTAAGATTACAGCACACAGCATGTTCCAGTGACTTTCTGACACTTCATCTATCTTACTGTATGAACAGCTTCCAGCAGCAGATCTATCCTTCTAAAACTCCCACTTCTGTCTCTACTTGTCTTTCAGTTCCCTTTGAATTTGATACATTCAAAACTCTCATGAGTATTTGAGGAGACAAAAGCCACCTGAGCAACTGACAGACATTCTGGTTATCTGGATTTTAATATCGAAATACAGCATTATTGTGGATCAGTGCATATCTGATCAGATTTTTTCTGTACCAGTTCCACTTGCATATGGCAAACTTTCCTGGTAGTATCCTGAAGAAAAACAGATGCTTTGTTGAATCAGTGAAATGCATTATTACCGCAAAGTCTTATGCGAACTGTTTTTAAAAAACACTGCAACTGCATTAAGAAAAACGTGAACAGGACTATAGATATTAGGCGATATTCATTATCAGCATGCTCGCTTCCAGGAGGTTTCCTTTCACAATATAGACCCTAAATATGCTATCATGAACTATTTTTTACTGTAGAACACAGGAAAACGCAAAAAGGAGATTATTATGGCTGCCTATCAAAACAGATATCAAATACCTCGGCTGATATATAGGGAGATATATATATAGGATATATATATATAGGATATAGAGGGGAAGTAAAGAGAAAGGCTTTTCAACACTTGCAACCTCTCTGTCTTCATCTGACTCTGGCACAATTCCTTAGACTTGGCTACTATCATCCCTCAATCTTAGACCGCTGAAACCAACACAACCAAGCACTATAGAATGACCTGCTCCTTCCTCTATCTAAAACATGGTAGGCTGCTACTATTTTTTTAATGAAAGGTATGGTAAAAATCCTACACAAAAATCTTGTTTCCCTGCAGGTGTGGATACCTGTAGTGAGTCAGTTTCGTGAAGGAAGATTTTCAATTTATATCTCCTAGGATATATTAAACTGTCACAGTTTTCAGAACGCATTAATTATGGTCCTATAGATTTTATCATAGCCTCTGTCTCTCACTAGATTTCAGCATATAAATATTGTTTCTAACTTCAAAGACTACCTTTAGATATAATGAGGTATCTCTCCAAGGACTGACAATGTTTCCTTAAAAGACAGTTAAAAAACATACTTAGAACTAGGATTTTCCATTGCACCCATCTCTACTATTTGAACTCCAGATAGGTTCCTCCGCTATAATCTACATCCATAGAAGCTGGAACAGACCGTCGTAAATTTAGGTTTAATTGAAAAAACAGACAATACAAGATATTCAGAGTCTCTTCTGGCTTCTGCTGGCATAGAGGAGACTCGATGACTACATTTCCACACAACTTCTTCACTCAAGTTTTCCTAGGCAGATAGTAAGGATGAACTAAGAGCAGAAGTTTTTATCATAAAGTGCAAACTATAAAGTGAATATTTATACAACACTTCTGTTCAAACACAGACAATCTTATAACAAAACGCAATATATTTATACAACTTTCTTCCCACAAAGTATCATTAGGATAGAACAGAAATAATTTTTCGTATTTTCTAACTAGTACACAACTTGTGCTATGCCATAATTCAGTTCTCAAACTGGTCTCCATCATTTTTAACACTGTATCATTTTTAAACTGCTAAAACATTTTCTTTCTGTTATGAATTCTCATACATGCCTGAGCAATGCATTAAGAAGTGGGAGGGAGATTTCTGAACATCAGAGATATGATTAATTGGCAAATGGTACCAATTATGTTATGTCTATCTTTAATCTAACCTAACACACGAGACGCTTGTATACAGCAAAATCCTGAATATCTGCATCAGCCAAAAGAATTTGGATATATCTGAAGAATGAGATTTTCCTTTATGTAGACAAAATGAATATGCTTGTTTAGGCTACAAAGGTGAGAAACAATGGAAAGATGAAATAGGGCACACATTCCTGGTGCCTGAGAAAAGAAAGTTTGGCACAGCACCGTGCTCTGTAACTTGGGGAATGAAGTTTAATTGATAAAAATAGGAAGGTATTTAATGTGGTAAAGGAATCCATGAGTTTGTTCAATTCACATTCCTTTAAATCTTTTCCAAAGTTAGTCTACATTGAAATAGCTTCAGCATAAAATAAAAACAAGATATTAAAAAATTCAAATATTTTTAATACATCGTTACAATACTAGGGATAATGAGACACTCTAAACAAGATTAACCTCTCAGTGTGCTATGTAAAATTATATAGTCATGATAGCATCTTATCCAGAGCTCTTGCTGTCTGGATAAGAGAGAAGAGTATGAGAAAAGTGAGATTAAAGACCATACTAATTCTAGGAAGTAGTGTGAAGATCTAAACTGTGTCTGAAGAAATGCATCGAACCAGGCCCAAACAAGATATTTTTGCATAGTCCTGAGCCATAGTGCCTCAGTCATATCACAATCTTTCAAGAATCCAGAAACAAGTAGCCCAGGGAAACTAAATGGAGTTTAGGAAATGCCCCAAGTCAAGAACAGTTAGGGAAAGGCACAGGGGAAACACCACACGTGCTTGCCCAGTTCTTACTTCTTCCCAGTACAGAGGGAAAAATGGGCTACACCGACCTAATTCTGAAGTTCAAAATCATGAAGAAAAACCATGCAGGTTAATAGCATTTGAACTGATCTATTGGTTTCCTGGCAACTAGTGTAAAACATGCAGATTGGGTGTTAAAGTGCTTTTCCACAAAACAAAATTGCCATCCTGCAAACTGTTGAACTTGCAAATGGGGACACTTGTGAGTTGCCTGCTGCTCCGTATCTGCGAAGGACACCAGTAAAGCCTGTCGTGTAAGGAAAGTTGTAAATATCCTTTCAAATTTGCAGCACAGGGGCAAAAGATGATACTCTTTAAATGAACCTGATGAAACAAATAGTCCTCTGCTTCCGAGGTAAGCGTTTATGAAGTGCCTGGTAAAAGCGTCCTCACAACGTGCCCCAATGCTGTCTCTAACTATAAAGAGCTACGAGCACAGCAAGGGCAGTGGAAAAACCACCCCTCAAAGTGGGCTTCATCCTGCCCAAGCGCCCAGCTCACACCCTCCTGCCTTGCTGTCACCACCACTGCTGCCCTCTGGTCCGAAAGCGGCAGGGACCCTCAGGGTCTGCGGTGACCGAAGGTACACAGGGGTAAAGCCACCCTTTATATAGCAAGGTCTTTGGGAACTCCAGGATTACATCTAGGCATTGACGCCGTGCCCTACAGCTAGGAAAACAATTTAAAACAACACAAGCAGTAGGCCACTGCACAATAACCAATATATTCATTCCATCAAGAAGAAATTAGAGTTTTTTATATTTGAGTCATACAAATGAACCGATGCGTGGAGAGAAACTGAAGTTAAATTAGAGGGAAATAATATGTTGCTTAAAATGACGTTATTTATTTCTCAGACTTCTCGTAAATCCGGAGCTGTGCTAGCTGCAATCAAGGGAAATTTTATTTATCCAACATTTTCAACACGACGACATTTTCTTAAATGACAAAATTTAAAGTAAAATGTTGTAGCATCATTGGAATGATAAATACCCATTTACAAGTGAAAATATATTTGAACTGAAAGCAATGCACCAGACTACAAATAACTATGCATGCCATTGAAAATATTAGGGCAAAATACACACAGGCATACTTAAATAATTCATTCCAATACCTTGCATGATACGAAACAGTTATTCTCTTACCACTATAAAATGATCAAAGGTATCTTCAATATAACTATTTAGTGATTTGGTTTGTTATCGTGTTGGTGTTTTTGGGGTTTGGTGGGTTTTTTTGTTTGTTTGTTTGGCTGGTTTTTTTGGTTGGTTGGTTGTTGTTTTCTGGGTTTTTTGACATACCTGCATCCCATATAGAAACAATCAAAGCAGAATGATTATTGCCTTAAAAATTAGGGACTACATTCTACTGTCTATAATAATCCTTTTATAGAATTTTCTCCTGTAAGTTAGGTGCAATTGTGCATATGCATTTAATTTAATAAAACATTTAATCTAATTTTCTATGCAGCCATGTATAAAAATCACTGTATGTTTGACTAGACTGCTACAAAGTTTGCTGCAGTTTGAGCTGCAGCATATAGTTCACACATAAACAGCTTTGATCTATGACCTAAGAGCAAAAGCAGCTATAAACTCATCTGACTTCTAAACAAAGTGTTTAAAAAGCAGTATTTCTTCCCCTTTCAAAATGTTCTTACCTCTTCCTTTGTCTTTTTTGATATGACTCTTAGCCAGTCTCCAATCATGCTGAGGACAGCTGCAAAGTAAGCAAGCCCAACAAGGATCCAAAACCACACCACCGGCTTATAAAAATCTAGGTACTCAATATCTGATCCCCCTGAAAAAAGAACACAGTTAAAATTAAAGCAGACTTAATAGTTAGAGGTACAAAACTGGTTTTAAATTAATTGTTTTCCTAAAAAAACAGTTATATTTCTCAGAACTTCTGTTTTCTTACTTGTGCAAAAATTCCTAGCGGAACAGTTTGTTGAATTTGAATAAACAATGATCTAAATTCACCCACTCTTGAAAACACAGTTTGGAGTACACAGATTTTAGACAATTATTGCTAATCATTCATAATTAAAAAAATGAACCCAAACTGATTCAACTTCTGATATAGCATTATGTAAGACAGAGGTCATTGAGGGCAGCTTGAATGAAAGGTCTTCCCACCTGCTCCAAATAACAATACCATACCAAATTTTAGTATTGATCTGGAATATGTAATAAGTTCATATCCTGAGAAATCTCATTTTGCAATGATTTCGAAACACATCTTTATACTTACATGAATCCTTTAGCCCTAGTAAAGAAGAACAGCACGTGCATTAACAAGTGTCCCTGCTGGGCAGGCAAACATTATCATCTCCATTTTGCAGAGGAGGATACCAAGGTGCAGGGATTTGAGCTGAACTTATCATGCTCAAAAAACGGTGGATAAAATAGATGTCAGCCAAAGGCAGCTTTTTTTTGAATCCCACTGCCATAAGCACCAGTTACTTCCTTCCTTCAGGTGTTAAAATAAAAAAGGATAAGTTTCAGAGATGTCTGTAATGGAGCTTTCAGGTACAATATAGCTATAGAGAACACATGCCTTATTTCCACACACACAAAAAAAAGTTACATTCATCCGGAGCTCTTGCCAACACAAAATAACTCACATTTCACATCTTGCAGTACAATAAAACAGAAGCCTTAAACTTGCAATTCAGCTGTGTTACATCAAATAAAAATCAGGCTCCTAGTTTGGGTTGCTGCAAGTAGAAGCTTGATGTGCGTATCTACCCACAACTGAAGAGACTCTACAGTAAAACCTTTTCAGGAACAATAAAGTAATTTGTACAGATACATAATGTGTTCCTTTATGTATCTGCACCCTGTATTGAAACAGTCAGTAAGGAATTTTTAAGGAAAATTAGCCCCAAAATATCAAGCACCTTGTTACAGTAACAAGATTAACTCTCACAGAGAGTACTGTTTTTTCCGAGCTGTTATTATCTAATCATCACAGAGATCACATGCAAACAACAAAGAAGTTTTCTTGATGGGTATCTTTGTTTGGAAGCTGTCATAGAGAGAAATTTTGTTATTCTCATGTCAAATAAGCCTTTTAATCAATAAAATCTGTTGAGCTGTAGTGGTTTACTCAACTACCCAAGAGATGAATCCACATTGCAAAAATGGATATACTTCCACACCTGCACAGCCCCAGGTAAGGCAGAAAACAGGGCTCCATCTGGAACAGAAGACAGCCAACCACCAAAGGGCTGAGTTTGTCACAGCCCATGACAAACAAAACATTAGAAATGAAGTGGCTTCTTAACATTATCCAGCTCGTGTCAAACCAGTAAAGCAGGTAGGGATGATTCACCCAAAATTTATTGTCATTTGAAAAATGGTTGATTATTACCATGCCTTTGCTCTACCAGGAGATAGTAATGAACCACACTCGGTGCTTCACCTTCTTCACTGGCTGTTCATACAATGCACAAGAAACTGTAATATAAAGCATCCACTCAGCTGGTTTCTAATTTTTGGTGTGTTCAGTTTATAAACTGAAATGTGAACCTAACTCTGCCTGTCTACAGGGAGCATTTCCTTCACAGTTTATACCTAAATTGTTTATGGCACAGTTAATTACCAGGGCAGGAGTTAGAACACATTTGTATTCAATCAAGTTTTCTTTACTGTCTGGCCAGGAGATGGCTCCATCTAGCCATGCCCAAAGGAGTTCAGCTTTCCTAAAGTTAGAAAGGGGCAGTCAACGAGCCTCTAGGAAAAGGTTTAACAGCTAAAATCTTTACTGGCTGTTGAGTTTCTGAATTTCAAGTAGTCCTCGGGTGAGGTCTCAATTTAATGGAACACCAGGGAGAAAGAGGCATACCTAAGGATGTTTGTCCTGAGGTAACCACCATCTCCTGTGATGCTTAACATTAGAGTGCTATAATGCAGTTACCTGGGGAAGTCATTAAATACGATTTCACTGGTAGGAAAACATGATCAAAAGTCAACTGTACCAAATCTTAAGTATATGGAATTAATTAAGTACTCATTTATAATTCACGTAAATGGGTATGAGTGTATTTGGATATGAGTATGTATAGATAAATGTATTTGTACTGAAATAGATGACATAATTCATCTAATGATTTTACTGGTAACATTGTTAAAAGCGTATCAGTATGATACATTTGCATGGATTTTTTAGATAATTTTTTCTTAATAATGCTGTCATCTTTCATTTGCAAAGCAGATTATTTTACGTAGCCCTCCAGGAAGCAAAATACTGAGAAGGCAGAAGATTAATTTTGTTGTTTGTTTGGCAAAACAAATTCTGTGGGCCAAGGGACAAAACTTTTTCCAACTTTGTTTGACCTCTACCTGGAATAGGTCACAACCATAATAAAGAAGAAATATATCTTCCAACTACAGTGTGCTCACTTTTTAACTAGAAGTCTCACTGCCATAGTCTTTTACCAAGAGGAGCCACAGTTTATTGCCAAGATGTTCTGTGGTGAAGATTTGATCCACAGTCCCTTAAAATCTATGAGAAATCAAATAGTTTTTCTGTCCATCTTCATCACAGGCTATTGCATTGCTGCTGCCATCATTCTTACATCTGCCAAAGAACTTTTAAATTATTTAGGATTTTCAACACTTTGGAAGGCATGGGTTCTTTTATGGCCCAAACACATATTTCTTACTGATGCGAAAAGCTCTGTGGTTTTAGTGGAGGATGACACTGGAGAAGATTTCAAGGGTGCATTAGGACAGATTCTGGTTGTCAGGTATTCAAATTATATTTTTTAAAGTATTTATTTACATAAAACAAGTACATTTTAAATAAACAATTTTCTTTATTGTTGCCACTCTTTTCCCCATTCTTTCTACAGCTGACTCAAAAAACAACCATGCAATTATTTCTGTAAAGTTGTCTGGTTTTGTTTGCATTTTTGCTTCAAAACTAGAAGCAGAGAATAGAAAGTGCTGTCGGCGTTGAGCACCTTATTTCCATACCAGCACAATTTCTGGGCGATTCAAAAGTTGGCCCTTCAAACCAGGAAATATCTTTGTTTGTGGTGGTTGTTTTTTGTTTGTTTGTTTGTTTGGGGGTTTTTTTGGTGTTTTGTTTTGGTTTTTTTAATCAGCAGTACAAATTATTTGTGGGTATAGAAATGTAATTAAATCTAAACAAGGTTTTCACTGCAGAATAACAAGTAGCTGTCCGTCATCCCCGTTGAGACAAACCTGGCCAAGTCACTTAATCCAGAAATGTCATTTGTCCCACTCCAAAGAAATATGGAGGTTCAGCCCTGCGGCTTGAAAGGAATTACCTCCATGGACTGCAAAACGGGACGGAGAAAGGCCGGCTTATGCGGGGAGGCGGAAAAGCAGCATGTTTGGGACAAGGTAACCTTGCACTGTCTGCGAGGCAGAATGTAAGTAGGCCATTCGAGTTGCTTGATGCCACTCAGTGCAAAATGGAGAGCTACTTCAGAACACAAAGCACAGCTATAAAACACTCCTTACACGCTGTCCTATATAGAAACCGAGCAAGACACGGCATGCTGACTTAAAGCAGGCTGCACGGTTCACACCAGACAGCCCCAATTATGGATGAGAAGTCCCGAGGTGGCAAAGAACACTTCCAAATGCCAAAAAAAGACACAGAGCCTGTGGGAGAGCGCACAGCTCTTACGGGATGCTCGACGCACACCTCTTGCTCAGCATGACAGCGATTTCTTTCCGTGGAGGCCTTTCTGCCAGGTAAGTAATATCACAGAGCGAGAGCCGATCAACAGGGCTGCTATGACCACCAGGTGAAGCGTTCCAGTTCAGTGACATTAAATGAGACTAAAATATCTCAGTACTTTACAAACTGGATCTCAGGCCAAGCAAGACAGTGCAGACCCAGATATCTGTATTACAGTGGCAATACACCAAATTCAATTACAGACCAAAACAGTAAAGAAGCACTGAACTAAAAATCAGAGCTCAAACAAGGGAAAAAAACCCAAACAAACAAACAAACCAGCAACAAAATAGAGTTAGACTATGTTTTTTAAAGTGAGACTTGCAAAATTCTAATGATCTGTCGAATTGGACTGATTGCAACGTAACCTTGTATCATCATTATACCCCACTGTGAAACAGAATGCTGATGTTCTATCTATATTTCTGACCCCTACTTAATTCAGTCAACTTTTGGACACCTCATCTAACTTTGACTTGAAATGTGCTAGATTAACTCCCTTAGAAATAATTGACTATACTTTCCCACCTGCACTGCAGTTAAAGGATTTATCTGTACATATGAACAATATATCGTCACGTTATACATACATATATATGTACCTCAGTGCTAACTTTAGTACCCAATAATATCTTTCATTATAATAAAAAAAAAAAAAAGACACTTTTGACATGAAAAGATCTTTCTTTTCTCTTTCCCAGAATACACATAATATTGGCTGGATTTTCTTCTGTCATATTAAAGTCAATAGTTTCTCTTGAAAAGAAGACAAGGGATGTTTGACTCCTGATTTTCCTAAGACAGTGCAGGCTGTAGTACAGTTTCTTATTTTCTTTTTTTTGTGAAAAGCTACAACAATAAACTTTCTTCAGTTATAAAAAAATTACTTATTTCCCCTACAAAAATAAAAAAAACCCTCAACCCCTCCAAAAATTAGAAAAATCAAAGCATTTCACAAGATAGAAAAATGTTAACTTTGGGTTTTGGAATACTGGTCATATATTTTCTTGAACATGCAGTACAAGGGCTCTTCATCTTTTCCCTCCTTCCATGCACCTTGAGTAATCAGTCTCACATTTGCCCTTAAGGCTTCTCTTGCTGGTGGAAACTGCAGCTGAAATTTCTATAGGCTTCAAATAGCAACCTAGATTCTGAGTACAAAAGGTGATGTTTTGGCATTCTAGTTTTTGGGAACAGAGTACTTGGTCTCCAGTACAAATGAGAATAAACTTCTAGAAAAATTCCAGATAACTACAAGAATTTCTAATATGACAACCGGCACTACAGCCTTTAAAACCATTATGTTCCTGAATCCCAAGTTCTTCTTTTGCCTCCCTTTTGGTACAGCTATTTAGAAATACTGTCTCCTTTAACTCCTAAAAGTTATTCAGGGCTTCTCTTCACCTCTTACCTGCAGTGGTGCCAGAAAGCAGCAAGGTCCGTGTTAGTGAAAAGTGACAGATGTTGTAAGAATTGTTTCTTTTAACCCCAAATACACATATTACCACAACCATGACATTTGTATATAGGGCTTGCAAACTTGCAGTTTTTCCTCTGGGGTGACAGTTCCCAGAAAAAAAAAAAAAATACCAGAACATTTGGAAGTTTTCAAATATTCAGGAATCTTAGATTTTTGAGGGAACTTTGAGCCAAAGCAGACACATAAATCATGAAATATACCATGACCAATATGCTACAAGAATTGCCAATTCTATTTTTATTGCTAAAAGAGTTCACTCCACTATAATTGCAAATTGGAACACCACTGCCCACCACTCTGCTTTAGATTTGGCTATAATTCTGAGTGGAAGAAGGTAATTTTCGCTCTAAGTATTGTTTAAGAAACATGCCTTTCTGGCCAGGAAAAAAAAAAAAAAANAAAAAAAAAAAAAAAAAAAATCAGAAAAAGGAATAAATTAACGTCCATGAGAGGTTTTTTCCAAATGCATTGCCATCTAGGCACTAAGTGCCTGCTCCATGTCTCACCGTGACAAACCAGAACCAGGAACACCATGCTCTAGAGCCACAGTTTCAGATACAACACCCATATTCTGACAACCTCCCCTACAGCCTTAAGCAGCATTACATGCCTTAACTCTATATGCTTGTTTCGCCCCTGTTTATGGTGCTCAGCTTTCCTAAATTTCAACGAGAGAGTGTTCCAGATGAAGCCGACCACAAAAAAATATCAATAGCCCTTAGTGTCTGCATGGTAGTTATGACTTACGTAAAAGAAAAACAAGCAAACCAAAAAAAAAAAAATATCATAAAGACAACTCACTAATTTGTTAGCATGCAAAAGATTCCACATGCTTCCTCAAAATTAGTACGGAAGTCTAGCCCTTAAAACAATCTTCTCAGCTTTATTAAGAACTTGCAATGTGAGTTTTCTTCAAGTAGCTTAGTATGTCTGCACACCAACTGTAAACTTCCTAAATGCAAAGCAAAGTCGATTAATACCTTACCTATTTTTAAGAATTTTTAACTAGACAATTATGTACAAGAACAACAAGAAAACAAATGAACCTTTTTGAAAAATCCTTCAATTAATAACATATTACAGTACAAATACAAGTCTTGTGCATGTTACTCTAAAAGAAAATAGAGAACATTCATGATATTTTTGACACCATGCATTTACAGTGGAACTTTAAAATAAAAAATACATATAAAATGAACTATAAAAAGCTATGAGCTATAGAACAATGTAATTCAAGGACATTCTGTAGAAAGAGAAAACATTTCCTGGTAAAATTAAGAAAGCAGACATGATGTAGGAACAAATTATGATATCAAGTGGCCTGCAAATAGAAAAATCTGTGGAAATTTATAATGAGAGTAATGATGAATGTACTCAGTGTTCTAGTTAGAACCAAGTGGGCCATTTCACACAATGCTTTACAGTAAACATAACCAGGCCTTTATACACTATTATATTTAGTCCCTGACATACACGTACCCCTCAGGAACAAAAGTCTAAAATACCCAGACTCTTGGCTTGGAAACAGCATAAATTTTTTATTTGGTGTAAGTTAGAATCTGACCAGAATCCCAAATTCCTGAAGATAAAATGGAACTAAGAAAAAAAATATGGGAAAGAAAAAGGGAAAGGGACAAGCCAGTAAGACACATTTGAAAGAAATAAGGAAACATCACAAAAAGCTATGTAAGAGTCCAAATAAATTTTGTTTGCCATTTTGCAGCCCAGTTCCACAATTGCTAGGAACCTTTGGTAATTTCTCATGTGGACTTCATTTTTTTAAACAGCTTGCACAACTTAGTTTCTTCAACACAAACTAAGTTTTCCCCTATTTTACCCAGAACATTTATGAATATGCCAAACAGTTCAGACACTTCAGAGGTCTCTGTGGGACTTCACCAATCTGAAAAACTTTTGCCAGCAACAAAACCAGTCACACTCCTGCCATCAAGGCAAACTTCAGGCAGGCCTGCAAGTCACTAGGAGGAGCTACCCAACCTGAGACCCTCACCTACGTGCACTTGGCTGCAGAATCACAGGCGTTGGTTGGGAGGAACCTCTAGAGATCATCTAGTCCAACCACCCTGCCAGCGCAGGTTCACCTACAGCATTTTGCACAGGGTGGCATCCAGGTGGGTTTTGAATGTCTCCCAAGTCAGAGACTCCACCCCCTCTCTGGGCAGCCTGTTCCAGTGCTCTGCCCCCCTCAAATTAAAGATGTTCCTCTTCATGTTCAGGTGGAACTTCCTGTGTTCAAGTTTGTGCCCATTACCTCTTGACCTATCACTGGGCACTACTGAAAAAAGACTGGTCCCATCCTCCCAGCACCCTCCCTTTGTATGTTTTTAAGCATTGATAAGATCCCCCCTCAGTATTCTCTTCTCCAGACTAAAAAGACCCAACTCCCTCAACCTTTCCTCACAAGAAAGATGTTCCAGCCCTGTCATCATCTTCATAGCCCTTTGCTGTACCCTCTCCAGCAGTTCTCTGTCCTTCTTGGAACTGGGCAGCAAAGAACTGGACACAGGAGCCCAGAACTGGACACAGTAATGAGACACACCATGTGGATGCCTGCTAGAAACGCTTCCCTCCAGCAGAGAAGTTCACTGACAGCAGCCCAGCACTTCTTGTCCTTTTTGGCTGACTTTCTCAGCTATGTCTGCCTTGCACAGAGTTCAGGGGTGTGAGAGGCACCTCGTGAAAAAGAGGTGATGGTGCCACATAAGGAGAAGCATGAGATCAGGCTGAAGAAAGCAAGTCTCAGACTCAGAGCACAAAGCTCTAATCCTCACCTCAATACATCACTGACTCCAACCAACATAATTCCTCACAGACAACATATTTTTACTCAATCCTATTTTGAGAAAGTGGTCTAACACCTCTAACAACTTTTCAAGAAAGAAGTTGATGCAGAGAACTGGCCCAAGGGGTTTTTGTAGCCTGGTTTGTCAAAGTGATTTGCAACCAATCCAATCCAGGTTAATAGAACCATAAATGTAGGACACGTTATCTATGGGTTGTGCTAAACCTTCTCCTTACATTGCATGACACATATGGACAAATGCACACATAGCAAACAAAAGAAAGAAAGCACAGAAACGGGATCCAACAGCCACAGAGACTTCTCAACAGCAGAAACAGGGGTCTGGAGCAACACTTTGAAAATAAGAGATGCACACAAAAACTGCTTTGTGTATCTTTAAAGGGTGAGACATTTTAAGTGACTCCATCTGAAAAAAACTACATTCAGCAGACTACAATACTATATTAATTCTTGCACTTCACTCATTCTGTAAGAACAAAAAAATCTACCAAAAAAAAAAAAAAAGTAAAGCATCTTTTAACAGTACAGGCAAAGAAAAAATGTAATATACAGAGAAAAGCACTGTGCATTTCATTGTCCCGCCTCCTCTCTCTAGCTTGCCACATGATCCAAGATGAGGGCAGGCCCCCTCATGTGCACTGACACAAGAATGATTGAGGGTAAAACTGGGAGAGAGTCACCACAACAGATATTTGCCTGCCCCAAAATGACATAAAAATGCAGAACATATATCACTCTGCAAAATATTATAAGATAAAAAGTTATGAGAAAATCTTACCTGCAACATAGTCACCAAATCCAATGGTAGTTAAAGTGATAACCACAAAGTAAATTGCATCTAGTGTGCTCCAGCCTTCTATGTGCTTGAATATAACTGCAGGAAGAGCAACAAACAGCACGCAGCCAAACAGTATGAATATTATTGTTGAAATTATGCGAATCTTTGTCTGACTCACATTCCATTTCTGGAAAGGGAAGGGGAAAGAGAGGAAACCCATCGTTAATAAAACTGCGCCACTGTATATAAGTACCTATCACCCACAGTGAGGACTACATTGCTCAAGAGGACAGTGAATTATAATCCTCAAACAAACAGGAAAATCAAAGCAGGCATTTATTTTGAAAGGGTTTTCAAAGCAAACATGACTACGCTAGGAACCATTTGCTAGCAGGAAATGCAGAGCAGGGCTGAACTCTTCATTGTGGCCAGGTTTGTGAGCTGGGTGAGTGGCATGTGTAGCATTCATTAATACTAGCAGCTGATCATGCTAAAGTTT
Source organism: Chionis minor (assembly GCA_013398295.1). Lineage (NCBI taxonomy): Eukaryota > Metazoa > Chordata > Aves > Charadriiformes > Chionidae > Chionis > Chionis minor. The sequence goes on from VZSF01001826.1 coordinate 1,187,044, forward strand.
TGAGTGGGAGCTGGATATTTGAGTGAGCTTCAAGTACTGCTTGCACCTGCAATGTCTCTACAGTTACGCATCCACAAATAACTGAGTAAAAAAGGTGAATTTTAACCATTCAGTTCTCTCTAATCAAGTAACTGGCTAAACAACCACAGAAAATAGAGCTGGAAGGGAGAGATAACCTGCTCCAAACCAGCACCAAGACAAAAAACAGCCTAACTAAGCCACTGCAGATACATTACTGGCCAGGCAGTGTGGGATCATGCTTAATTGTTCTCCTCATCAGAAAGTTTTCCTAATGCTTAACTTGTATCTCATCTCCTTCAATTTAAGTCTAGTATTTATGGTCTTACACAAGGCAAACAAAGAAATTGCTACTGTGCTCTTTCCAGCAAACTTTCACAGGCGTTTTCTTTTAGTCATATACTCTAGACCAAATAAACTAATTTCTTTCAGTAGTTCTTCATCCATCCATTCCGGTTGCTATCCCTTGGCTCCAACCAACTAATCCACATTTCATTAGGTGTGGTACTCGAAACTAGATATAAAAACCCATAAATCACGAAAGAGAATGGAAGGATCTGGTCTTAAGCTTTATCCATTTATTCATTTATTTACAATCCTATTTATACTTCTAACTGTGATGTATGCTTTTCACAGCAGTATGACATTAATCTACATTTATCTTATAAGCCCCTGGAGCCCTCAGAACATTTCTACGAAACTGCACCTATGCAACTATTTCCTGACATGTAATTGCATACTTCATTATTCCTTGAAAGAGTGATTTGAATTCGTCCCTCTTGAATTGAATCCTATATATTCAGACTGATTCTCAAAATTTTCAAGATCATTTTGAATTTGAATTCTGTCTTCCAACTTTTAGTGGTCCCCGTCTTGTGATAATCTATATATATAATGAAGTCCTTTATCTGTTGTGTAAACTATTAATGAGATTTAACAGTACCAAAGCTAGGACAGACCACTGCAAAGTCACATTTGACATGCCTTGCCAGTTTGACGATTTTCCTCTCAGTATGGTTTTCCATCCATCCAAAGCATGTCGGTTCAATTTAAAGTAAGCAAGGGGTTGCACAAAACTGAACATACAGATCAGTGTTTTCATTCAGAGATTGAAAAAAGAGGGCAAGATGCTGCTTTTTATGTTGGGACATTCTTTTTGTAGTGATACATCCATTATGAGAAAAGGAAAACCATTATCCCTATGAGCGACAGGCTGAGATACACAAATTGGTCTCAAATCCTTTGACCTTTCAGAAAAAAAAAATAAATCCAGTGATAAAAAAAGCAGAAAGGATAAAAATAAAATGTTCTTATGGAAAGTTCTTGCCTTTTTTAGGCAATAGAAATGGATGTTATTCACCAGTAACTTCTCTGGACTTGAAATGATGTTTCAAAGTCAAAAATACCTGTCTTTTCTTAAAAAGCTTTCAAGCTTGTATTTATCTATTGCATAAGAGTACTCAGTAGAGCCCCAGTTTACTTTGCTTCAAAAATAAAGTCATGGCAGACCCTTCCTATATAGAAAAGATTAGGGCTTGTTGCAGAAAAACAATCCTTCTAACACTTGCAGTGCTAATGCAAACGGCTACATATCAACAGACGAATAGTATTTTCTATGTGTTTTGAACATTACATAACAGTTAACCCTACAATGCCTTATTAAAGGTTAGCAAAACACCTAAATAATTAACTTTATTATGTTTCATTGCGCCATTTAGTCTATGCTTCAAAAATCTCAGTAAATACATTTTTAATAACTACATTGTAAAATACAACCTTAATGAACTTTTATCTGTGTGAAACAGAGCCTAAGTTAAGTAAATTCAGTTCCTCTGCTAGAATTCAAAGTATTTGGTTGTTAAGGACTGGCTATAACTTTACAAATAACTGCACAAGCTTCTAGTCTGTTTGACAGGTCTCTTCCTCTACTGAAACTGTGACACTTTGCACGAATAATTAAAGATTGGTAGCCAAAGACAATGAAGGACATGAACCTCTTTGCTGTGCCAAGCAGTTCACCAGAAGAGGCTGAAAATACCGTAAACAGTAGAACATCCTACAGGCTAGTGAGGAGACCACCAAAAGGAGTCCAATGTCAGGGAAGCACTGACAGGCTCTGTACCATTTAGGCTGTCCTGCTTCTGTGAATGCCCAAAGCTTTAGTCACCTACAGACCCATCAATCTGGAAATGTAGATGCCTAAAGACCGTAAGCATTTCCTCTGGTATGATGGCACCTGAGTAGAGGTTTTAAGACTTGTGATTTTAGGCTCAGACACCAAAGGTCTTCTGTGAACCAACTCAGAGCAGCAGCAATAATTTCCACACATTACCCCTGCAGCTCCACTCTTCTATCTCTACAAGTCAGTGATTTCCTACTGCAATCTATATGACAACCTTTAAAGGTGAACATCACAGCAAAGGGCAAAGCAAAAATAAAATGGTTCAGATCTTGCTCCTCTTCCCAGCCACAATTATTGTAGAAAATGTTGGGCTTCACCTAGTTCTCAATTAATAATGTCCATTAACATGTTCCAACCTTGCAAAGTATTCCTACCTTCTGCTAGACATCTGGTTACAATGATGAGCTAGACCCTGTTTTTGAGCAGCATGAAGAAAAAAACAAGGCAGTCAGTATACTCACAACAAAGGTATCTTCTACTTTGGCAATTCCTTTTCCAAAGATTGTCCCTAGTTGATCTCCAACACCAGCCAACAGAAAACCGAACAGAGGAATTCCCAATAAGGCATAGATGATACAGAATATCTTTCCACCTTGTGTGCGTGGGGAGATGTTTCCAAAGCCTAAATTACAAACAACTTCAGATGTTTAAGAAGTTACATATATTACATTACACATTTCAAAAGGACAGTTTGCAAACAGGTTAACCATGTGACACAGCAAAGATTGTGAAGAATCAAACACAAGTGTAGGTCAAATAATCCTCTCAGCTAAAATTAAACTGCTGCACAATTCACCGTTTATTTGTTTCAATATTGTGTATATACCATAAAGAAGAAAAACTCTCCCATTAGAGGATTTTTATTTATTTATTCTTTAAATAAATGACAGGTTTTCTGATCTACTACATGTAGTTAATACCAACTGGTCACGATATGCCTTAGCCTCTGCTACGTGCAAATGTCTATTACTTTACATGTAATTGGCAGACTGCAGTACTTGTAAACAAGATACAATTTTCTTTCAGATGTGCTGTGTTTCAAATTGAAGTAGCCTGAAAAAAAGCCACTTGGATGAGCAAAACAGGGATATCTAGAATAAATGGGACTGCTTAGAGTCTTCATTACTAAAGGCTTTGATTCTTTCAGTGTCGCAAACAAAACCTAGAGAAACAGTTTACAGTTCACAGCTCTACCCATTCGAAAGTGGAAATAATTTTGGCTTCACTGGGTCCACAGGCACTCCAATATGCTTGTGATAGCTCGATTGCTGATGGTCCACTTAAAACGGGGAAACGGGAATACAATAAGCACAGGCCCCAGCATCTGTGAAATGCATCAGATGCCCTCAGATGCATCTCCCAGGATTAATATTTTAATGATTTGCCCAAGGTCACCTAGGCAGAACCCTACAGACAAGTTTCGTGAGCATCAGTCTTCAGTTTTAATTCAAAAGTTTTTCTCCTCCGAAGGATCACTCAATGTTTTAAGGAGCAGTGGGGCAGCTGTAGAAGCACCCCAGCATTTTTCACATTGTTTCACTTTTCTGCACAATGTGCACTTTGACAGAAAAAGAATTAGTGGGGGGTGGAGGGTGGGGTCTCAGCCTTTTGACAGAGAAAGGCTTATTTTCCATAGCCTTTAACAAAAGCCATTAAACAAAAGCTTTTTTTAAAAGTTACCTTTTTTGTAGGAAAAAAAAAACCCTTGTAAATAAAAAGCAAAATATTTTAGCAAGTAATTGAGAAACTTGTTTCTCAGTGTCTTAAATATTAAGAGATACTTTTCATATATTCAATTCAATTTCATATATTCAATGAAAATCCAATTTTCAGGTGAAAAACCTGACAAATTTTATCAGCTCTATTGAGAGCTTGCAATGTCAGTTTTCTTTTTAAAATAGCTTAGTATTTATGCACAATGACTGTAAGCTTCCACAATGAAAAGCTCATTTAATGAACAGCTTACCTATTTATCAGGATTTTTATTTAACTATTTTGAGCATGTTGTTTTAACATAAATATAGATTTTCTTTGTGAAACCTATTATCTTAGTTTTTAGTTCTGCTCTTATGTAGGTAAGTTACAGTAAAGCTGTGTCAAAACTACTTTTTCCTTTCAGCACACAGGAGACAAAGCTGCCTCTCACACAACTTCATTAAAGAAAAAGTAAATCACATTGGGAATATATTTTACTCCTAGATATTTTGTCCTAACAGCTGTTACCAGATAGTAATTCTGCAAATAATAAATACAATGTTGATAGAGTTCACTTAGATTAAAAAAGTTAGAAGTTCATATTTTCCCCAAATCATGACTAACAAACCCTGTCAAATCAAACATTAAGGACAAAATTACAGGGAATATCATCAATTACAGCTCATGGAGTTCTCCAACTTTGTAAGTTTTCCCTGCCCTACTGTAATAAAAATAGTCTGTCTCAAGCAAGCGGAATAAAGTCACAGTGCCTTTAGTCCAACCTAGTATCCTCCCCCCCAACCCAGAGCCAGGGCTAAAATTACTGATTATTATAATTCAGGAAATTTCAGCTCCACTAAGTTCACTTTGTCCCTTCATGCACCAAGCAGAAAAGACCCTTGAGTTTTCAAATAAAATTAGCACCAACCAAAAAGGGACAAACAGATCTAAGCTACTTTGTTTTCCTAAGTGTGCATGTTTATGCATCAACAGGAGCTTGAATAGCTGCCAGGGTGTAATTCCTGAGGGGTCTTAATGCAATTCAGAATCAGGGGTCTGGATACACCAGATATATAAAATTCGTACTAAGGGATTTGGAAATCATTCTCCCTTTTTTAGTTTAAGAACTGTGTTTAGTTGCTCTAAAAAGTAATGCCTTGTAATGGTGACAAAATACCAGCCCAGTGAAGCACATGCCAAGCAGGCAGTTTTACTCAGTTAGCTTCATAAAGCAAACTTGGCATTTTCTGTGCATCCCACAGCTATTACTGACACAATTGCTGCTGTGGCGTAGTTCTCATCTGCTGCTAATCGGTACGAGGACAAGAAGTTCATGTTCAGCTCGATATATTCTCCTCCCTAAATCAGTCATGTCTTGCTCAAGAAAAAGATGGTACCTCCACCTTCTACACTCATAAGTTCTTGCTTTTCATCCTAAAAAATGACAAATGCTTTTCTTCTATAAATTACAAAGAAGGTCTTGTATTATCAGTTACACTTTAAAAAAAATCTCACACATAACTGGATAATCACCCTACAGGTAGTAGTTTATCTCTGTCCAGATTCTGACTGCACATAACACAACCCGTGGTGCTCTCATGAGAGGACATGTACTTCATTGACCTGATCTACCAAGGGGTGTCCATCACACATTAGTCACATTTCCTACAGCATCATGTTTCATAACAGGCTGCTGCTGTACACCACAGCCTACTGCGCAACTTACACAAACTGCTCTTACATCCTACTCTTGGTTTCTCCAGTGAAAAGCTAATCCACCATTTATGCAATGGGAGAGAAAATGAATTTATATTTCATATGGGTAATGTAGTTCCTGAGGGTTCTGACTCAGAAAAGTATTATTCCTTTCTTTAAAGAAAAAAAAAAATAATCAGAAGAATCTCACTGCTAGGCAAAACCAAAGGAAACCTTCATTTTGGGCACTGTGCTTGGAAAGGAGCAGATGGCCACAGGAATGGCACCACACTTCCCTCTGTACCACCCAGCTCTTCTCCACACACAGGGCAGGAATGCCCAGCACCGCTGCAGCAGCTCCCTGGCACGGTGGCATAGCTTCAGAGTTCCCACTTCTGCTCCAGAGACCAGCATAAAGTCTACCTACAGCTGTCTTCCTCACTGTGAAGCCTGGGGGAACCGGCCACATCACACCATGCTCTGTGCCCCTTCTTCCCTCCCAGCTGTTCACCGAGAGGGCATGGGGACGGCACACACTGTAAGCGTAGGGGCAGCCTCAACCACCTCCATTACTCTTCACACCTTCAGTCCTGTGCAGCTTTTCCTCTTCTTCTGGCTCTACGGAGCAGGTAGTTCCTAGGACCACTTGGTTCCCCATTAAAACCATTTCACTTGCTTTTGAACACGGAAATAAACTACACGCTTGATTTAAACTTGCTAAATTTATCAGAAAGTTTCCCCTCAAAGAGCTCTTAACCAATGCTGTCTGCAATGAACAGCACAGAGTACAAAATTTGACTTGCAAAAGGGGATCAGTTTCAGCCAAGACAAGGTCAGTACCATTTTCGGACTGTCCTTTCCAATGCACCTGCCTCACTTCACTTTCACAACCAGGAGCACAATTTGCCTCCCAGTTTCACCAAATCCCTTTCATGTCCCGCTAAATGCTTAGCATGCCTTTAATGCCCAAAGGACTTTGTGCATTAAGAATACGTGGTCTCCGACAAGCAGCTGTGGACAAGAAATGCATTTTAGAAGCGGCTTCCAGTAACCCCTGAGTGAATTAAGAATAAAAGGCCATTGTAAATAGATTGTAACTAATTGCTCCGATCAACAAAATAACATGTTCCATGGTTTCAGCTCCAAAACCCTTACAGCCTTCAAGACTCAAATCAGATTCAAAGGGGACCTCGGTCCCTTTGGTCAGCTAGACACCAAAGCAAGGATATGATAAATGAAAAAAAAAAAAAAAAAGAGAGAGAGACTTTATAGGAATTATGCTTTATTTTCATGTCCCCTTTTTTCTCACATTTCTTTAAGGATGAAAGTGTCTGTAACTTTTCCATCTAAAATAGATTTGCTATTAAGTAGGAATTAGTAACTTCGATAACTGCAAACATATCACCTTTCTGGAGCAAAACAATGTTTAAGTTTCAATTTCTAGTTGATCCCATCCCCCCTGCCATGACAAACAATAGGTTATATTGCAAATATGGAAAAGTTTGAAATGCTAGAGATTCTCATACAGTTGACAAGACACACTTTTTTGCAAATGACAAACAAAACTGTCTTTACATTCAAGCCTTCATAAAAAGGAAGACTGGCAACTAATTTAAAAAAAAGAAATCTAATTCCTGTTTTAAGTAGAGAAAAGATACCTTTGCTTTCTAGTTACCCAGCATCTCAGTCTTCCAGAAAGCTCTTTTAGATCCCTATTTTAAAGTGGAGTTAGAAGAATAGAGGATCCAAATGAATATATTTTCACAGAAAATTCCTAGACAAAGCAGGGCATCTACTGAAACTAGATGACTGCAATTAAGTATTTCTCATGTGAGAGATTATAGGTGCTTTTGAGAGTTCTAGGACTAGATTTTACTTGCAAAATTGACTGGAAAAGAGTGTCACCACTTATGATTCATTTGTAACAAATAGCTCAAGTGGGATTGAAAGGTCTGGGGAAGGTTTGAAACATTTTCTTTCCAAACAAGAAAATGTAAATTCAAATACCAGTAATGTTTTCTCACTGTTTTTGACATACCTCAGATTACACAAGACATCATTCATCAGGTAGCAAACAATGTGAAAATTATACCGAAATATGTCATATACTTTGAGATATGAGAAACCACTCAGCTGTAGGTTTGGATATGTGGGCAATTGTTGAAACAGTTCAATACTGAAAGAGAAACGACTTGGTGAACACACACACACCCTTAATTACACAAAAATGGGTAACAGAAACTTGATACTGAGAAGATTGCATAGACTCAGAGGAAAGGCTGAGCTCTTTGCTGCTGAATCCCATGAGGCTGGAGCCAGGTGAATCGGCTGCTGTGCCCCTGGCTTCAGCCACCGGACACTGTGTGCAACTGGCGGCAGTATTGCCATAGGTTCACATCCACCCTGACTATGCAGCTCAATTACAGGGATTACCCTTTCCAAAGGGCATACATGTGTTTTAATACTGAATGTCAAATTGATTTTAAGAGGTCAAAAGATGCTTTTTCCAGGCCCCAAGGAGCTATCTGACGAAATCTTTATGAAAGGTACCTCGCTGAATTTCTAATAGCCAAGACGCTTTTTCCCTTTGGGTGGCCACTTGGTCTCAGGAGATTAGCATTTAAATACATGCCTGCCCATCAGTGCCCAGGCAAAGTTATGCACTTATTCGGAGACAAGTTACCTCTTTTAGCATAAATAACAGTCTGGACATAATCATTAAACAAAAAGGCAGTACACGTACTTATACTGGCTATGTGGAAATCTCTGCACACACTGCACAAATACTGAACTTGCATGTTTGTGTTCACGGTGTGGAAACATCTGCATTTTTATACTGATGCCTTTTCCTTTCCTCTTCTTAACTCTGTCCTACACCCCAAAGTTTGACATGCTTGTGTATGCCTGTGTCATATATATAAATAAATAAATACTTCATTGGGTTTTATGGCTTTGGTTAGTAAAAGTATAAGGCCATTTTCAGTCTTACATGTGACTCACCTCCCAGCATTGTGAAGTAGCTAGAAAATCCCTATACTACTTTTTACAAATAGGTAACTTAAGCACAGAGGGAAGGAAAGTCCATACCATTTAGGTCTGTAACCCAAACTAAATCTGTGGCTGAGGACTATGCAATGACATTACACCAACGCTTCACAAGGGAAAGTTCAGTATCTAAAGTCCTTAAAAAACCTCAGCCAAGCTCGTTCAAGGCCACAGGGAAATCGGTAGTGAATAATTACAAATACCTATGGGTATATACCATACATACATAGGTATATACCTATGGGGTCCCTTTCTGTCAGGGCCAACACACATGCATGTATATTCCTGAACACAGTGCAAGAGAATTTGAAGGCTGAGTAAGGAAAAAGACTATTTGCAAATCTGAATTCTTTCACGCACAGACATACTATATCTTATAGCCATTGCTTACAAGCTGCTGCCCATGGAACCCATTACGGATATGCAGCTAATGCTCCTCCTCCAAGTTATTTTTTTCAATCTAGAAGTTAAACACTTTTCTGTACATGCAATTGATGATATTGCTGCATGAATCGTGCTGAAGAAAGTGCCCTGTGAAATAACGCGGAGGTGAAAATACCTCTGTTTTAAACTGCAGTCTGCTATGAAACTGAAAATCTCTGCCTTACAGCGGTTAGGCATAATTTCTTTATCACTCACTATAGCTTCCAGAAGCCAATTCTCTTAATAGTTTCAGTTCAGATTTGGGAACCACGTTGTCACAAAATACTGCTGTTTCCTTAATATCATCGCTCAGCACAGCACTCCCTTTGGTATTATCTGGATTCCAACCTACAAAATTCTGATTCTTAGCACTAATCCATAATTCTGTGTCACAGAAATGTCAATATATTATTTAGAAGGTTATAATGTTCTGTCTCAACCCTAAAAAAATACATTTTATTAAAAAAGCCTCACAATTACCAATACCTCTCTTTTTCAACTAGGACTAGTAACAGGAAAACCTAGACTGACATTAATAAAATGTGTAATATTCAAGAATTTACAAGACAGGCTGATCTCCTTTCAGTGGTTTCTTTTCATCTGTCTTCTGCGGGAGCAGTAATCAAATCAATAAAACTTCTTTTAAAAGAACAGGCTGTAAATATTCACAGAAAATAAGTTTCCTTCAAGTCAAAGTGTGGTGCTGGAGAGGTGAAGGAGCAGTGCAAGGGAAGTCTCTGTATGGGTACAGAAGCCGTTGCAGTATTCAGTAACTCACATTCAGTTGCTAAGGCAATTTCTGAAGGAACTGGGTAATAATTGTTAGGAGACTTTTAAAAGCTTAAACATCAATTCAGGTAGCTCTGCCTCCCAGTACAGGTTCTTCATTTCATTCAGCTGTCACTTTGCCCTGTGAAGAGTATCTACTTCTCAGCAGTAGTAGGACTTCTGTCCCTTTTTCAATTTTTTTCTTTTTTGTTGTTATCACTTGCATTCATTTAACCTCTAATGCTTATTCTAGCAAAACCGAATCAGCTCCAAAACCCAAAACCTCCCACTTGCTTTTTTCCTTTAAGTGAGGTTGCTCCATGGGAGCAAGATGCCTGGCTAGCACAGCTAGCAAAAACATAATGTACTTTAAAGTCAAAAGTTAATAGTTTACAATATCATGAAACTTTTACTACCCACATACTCTTATCAAGTGTAAATACGTATCAAATGGAACAGTGACACTTGTTCTGCACCAAAGTCATGAACAATATCAGCATGATACAGGTGATCCACAGACAAACAAGAACTGTGAATTTTAGACACACTGACAAAAACAATCTATGAACAATTTTTCTGACACTGTGACTGTAATGGATATCTGAAATTATCTTTTTCTAGCATTTGGGGGCTGTCTTTTAATACCTTTCCTTTTTGTTCCCTATAAGTAAGTGAAGAAAAAGGTTTGGCTTTTTGTTTATAAATAAAGCAATTCTCGGTGCCGGGTAAAGGAAGCTCTTGCTGGCCTCTGCCCTCTCAAGTACAAAGCAATTCACACGCTTTCCAGTGGAGTTAAACCATACCCTGCCTGTACATGTTTCTGTCTTCCCTACAAATAATAAAATGTAGTAAAAGTGTTGGTAAGTTAAGGACTATGGCAGACTTACAGTGACAAATGAGACATGAACAGCTAAAATATGTCAAGTCTCCAGCACTTGCCCTTTCTCTCTAGGAGCACTGCTACTGCCAGGGGTGAGGAAACCCAGCTTCTCTTGTGAAACACATTCTGTATTCTGTAAATGCGCCCTGATTTCAGTGAAGTCACAGATTTAAAATGAGAACTAAAAATCCCATAGCCCTACAATCAGCAGACTGAGACCTCGCGTCCTGTAAGCTGATACCACTGGCCAAAAGGAATGCAGGTACCTTGACCAATTAGGTAAGCTACAATTTTCTTTGTGTCTTTAGACTTTTCTTCATCTACCTATTTCACCTTAGAGAGACCCTTCATCAGGTCAGTGTTCAAAAACGCAAATACTTTGCCTCATTGTTTTTTTTCACAGAAAGTTAAGGGTTGGAAGGGACCTCTGAGNTGCACCCGCTCCAGCAGGTGCTTAAACTGGGGAGCCCAGAACTGGACACAGTACTCGAGTTGTGGTCTCACCAGGGCAGAGCAGAGGGGGAGGATGACCTCCCTCGACCTCCTGGCCAGACTCCTCTTGATGCACCCCAGGATGCCATTGGCCTTCTTGGCCACAAGGGCACACTGCTGGCTCATGGTCATCCTGTTGTCCACCAGGACTCCCAGGTCCCTCTGCATAGCTGACATCTTCTATATGTCCTGTATCTATTCTCGCTTATAAGCTACATGTACACAGCCCATATATCCAGATTATTTACCCTGAATCAGAGATAAGCAGAGAAATTCTGGGGAAGAGACAGCAGTCCAGGTGAGATGCCAGGAGTCCAAGGAGAGAAGTCCTTGAGTCCAAGGAGACTGCCAGGAAAGAGAAACTCCTTCTTTGCAGATATTTATCTAACTAAGCAATTGCTTAAGATTAGCAAGGAAGGACAGCTCTTCAGGAGAATATATATACACACACACAGAGACATATATACATATACACACACATTATTTTGCACATAATGTCAAATAGCTGAGTATGTTATTACTGAAAAAAATGATTCAATGCAGTTAGACCTAACATATGCAAGCATATTAAGAAACACAATTTCCTCAACAGTTAAGGTTAAAAAAAGAAAGAACACCAGAAAGTTTCTAAAAGGAAAAGTTCTGAAGAAATTTATTCATAGCATTACCATCTTTAAAAGGAAAATGAGAGAATTTTTTGTCACTGAGGCTCACCACCAAGTATCTGAAAGTGTGAAGTCATTCTCCTATTTCTCATTTTTCTTCCCCCCTCCCCAAGCAAGCTTTACAATTAGGACTAACATGGAAACTTGAAAACAGAAAAAATGAACCACCATGCACAAATAACTTCTACTGACATCACATTTTGGCTTCTAGCTACCGATGTGTTATATTCCTGATTCAGCAAAGCAAGTAACATGCTTAACTTTAAAAAATGTTTGAATTTATGTCCATTCAGGTAACATTTAAATACCTGAAAGCATACTCCTTCTGTCAGCACATACACCTGCAAAGATGAACAAACATGTATATACATTCTAAAATGAAATTCTTAACAGATTTTCAATTGATTTTCAACACTGTCGTGATGTGGCAGAAATCAATCCTGGAAATCATGCTGTCACCAGCTCTTTAATTTCCCAGAATTTCACACTATATATCAAAAATCTTTTGTTATAATGTCATTATCCAGGCAACTGAAGAAAGCGCAATTACAAGACTGCAAAAGTATTTAAATTTGAAGGCAAAGGAGTGAGAATTAATCTCTGCTTCCATGGTTTTCAATTTTTAGTGAATTATAGCTATGCAGGTGTGTGGGTTTTTTCTCTGCACTGAGAGTGCTTCAGCAGAAGGCAGTGGAAGATGAGCCCTCTGTGGCCCACCAGCGTCCTACCCACCCTCAGCACAATGCCATGTCTTCACCCAAGCCACTCGGTGAGCTATCACACTGGAGATTCTCACTTGATTCTTTGGCAAAGAGAGCAGTCTAAAGGTGGGGATCTATAGAAAAGAATAAAGACAAGTTTCTCATAAGAGTTTGTGGTTCTAACCAAAAGTTCCTAACAGAGCAGTAACTGAATATAAAATTGTCTCTCTGCAAGCTGTAAAGACTTTAAAAATATTATTGTCAGGCAGTGCAAAATAAATTCCAAAGTTTGTCCTTTAAGCACACTGAAATACTTTGGGTTTGCATGCCCAGATTTCTTTTGAAAGAAGCCAGTGTGATTCGACAGGAATTTCAGCCAGTAGCAAAATCACGAGTTATCACATCCTTCACACCTTACTTTTAAATACATAGGCTATGATTTTTCTTCACAAAGTAAGAGGAATCTTTCAGAAATCTCTAATCACCTCACCTGCACTTAGGAAGATAATTCAAAATGGGTCAGAATACTTCAAGAGACAGAATAAGGCTTTCAGCTAAGGGTCTTAAATTTATATAATCTTGCATTTTAGTTCACGGGGGGAAAAGAAACATGAAAATAAACACATATAAAAATTAACCACATGTCAAGATACTTCTCAAACATTATTTCACTTCTCCCCCTACCCTCCAACGCCCTGAGCTGGAATATGAATAGCTAAATTAGTGTAGACTAAGCCATCTGACTCTACAAATACAGCTCTGAGTCTTGCTTGGTCTATGGGATACGTATAGGCTCCTGAAATCAGATGTGAAATCCAGTCTCAGTTAGACCAAGCACACGAACTAAGAGTAAAAAAAATACTTAATTATTAAGCAAGGGGAAAACCAAAAGGAAAACAACTTGAGAATTTGACATCCAAAAGCTCAGATCATTGGCTCAAACATTTAGTGCTTCTCTCCATCACAGCTGTCAGGTATAAGGCACCACCTGTCTCTTATCTGGCCTTCCCAAAAGGCCTCAAGCTATTACCCAACCCTGGATCCTTGTGAAGGCTATCAGCCTACTGTCCTATTTATATCTAAACTACTTGTGGGCATTTCACACCCTAGAGGGCCAAGTCCTTTGATTTCTCCATCCTTTGGTGTCTGACAGCCCACGTGAAAGCAAACGATGGCTCAGAAAAGACACCAGAAGCAAATCAAGTCCTGGGTTGCATTACCACTGACTGCCAAAGAGTAAAATGGAGTCAGAAAAGGAAAGAGCATCACCTCTGGGGAGTGTATATTGGTGTCTTTCAATATAAATAAAAGTTTTAGGTTTAATGGATTCAGGTTTGATCTAGTTCCTACTTTGAGCAAGCATCTTCACCCATCTGCCAGTTTTAAAACACAGAAGCATCAATTTACTTTTTTCTCTGTCTCTCCTTTAAGTGTCAGTACATCTTGTAGAAGCAACTCCCTATTCATCAAAAGCACAATATCTCTCTGAACTGAAAGACAAGGAAAACCATTTCCTCAATAAAACAATATTTCTTCTCCTCCCATAAAACCTGAAAGCATATAGAGGTATGGACAGCACTGGAATTATGCAAACTAAGGACAGTAAATCTCAGTGACTTTTAAATAGGACTATTCCTGGTATGAGAAGGGGACAGTTGCATTAATTAAAGTATAGTCCATGCCCTTATTCAACCTTAAAAAATCAAAGAGTAAGGTGGAGTAATATTCTAATAGTATTTCAGTAGATAGCGTATTTTGATATCAATTTTTCTGTTGTTATAGAATTCTGAAATGCATTGCAGAAGAAAACATGTTAATTAGCCTCACTAAAGGCCGCTACCATTCCATTACTACCAGAAATAAGCGAATAGTAGCTCAGACTCATCCTTATTTATAGGGAAAGTTTCACCAATGTTTTAGCTGCTGTGGATTCCATATTAGTCATTCCAGTTTGACACAGCAAATATGCATGGAATTTAAAATTCCCTAGACCATATTTCAGGAAAAAAATCCTGTAAAGAGAAATAAATCTGCACTCATTTTCTTAAAAATCACTTTGCTTTTTCACACAGGAAATAGTATTTTTCAGAAATATTTTTTATAAATATTCTGCAGCAGTGTTCATCAACTCTCTTGGAAGATATGAACTGGTGTTAATTTTAAGCATGTTTCTATTCCTTCAGGCTTTTAAGACACCTATGACATTTACATATATAGCTTTTGTTCACACAAATATATACTGAATTGTTGTTTGTAAGCATTTCTACCTGAACAGATATTTGCACTTACTTCATGTAACATCCTGACAGGACAATGTGAAAACAGACAGATTAAGAGTCTAGGCTAATACAAGACTACTACTCATCATACTTCTGTCTACCCCCTTCAAAGGTTTCTGGTTTTATTTAGGAATATATGATCCTGAAAAAAAAATCATACAAACATAGCCAAGACTGTCTATGTTGAAGGGTTTATAAGAAACTAAATGCTGCAAATTGTCTTCAAATTTTCTGGCAAATAATAACAGCTAATTTTGCGGAAGCCGCATAACAATCACAAACAGAGAAAACAAAAAAATAAAATGCATACCTTCCCCAATACACATTAATTTCCTTGTGCAAGCTGAATGTAAAGAAAGTAGAGTAGATAGTTTGTGTCAAAATATGCAAACAAAATACATTGTTTCCTATTTAATTTATATGGAGTCTCACAGAAAGGTTACTGTTTTGTAACTCCAGCTGCTTTTGCTTTCAGGATCAAATTTTCCTCAAGCAACCAGAATGGAACCTAACTGGGAAAATAACTGGGAACCTAACTGGGAAGACAACTGTGAAAACAGTGAGTGTTTTTAAAAAAATCCCACTCAAAGCCTAAATTAATTTGTTTACACTACAATTGTCTGATTCAACTGGACACTATTCATTCAAGAGAACACCATAATCCACTGATTATAACAATTAATTTTGCAGCAAGTAATTAAGCTATCATAAACTGAAGCCTAACGATTTTCATCTTGCTTTAACCAGGACTTCTTTTCTGGGACCAGAAATATTTGTAAGAGCAATCCACGTCAATTTGGTATCTCATAGCTTCATCTGTTGACACAAAAACATGAAACGAATTGTTTGTTGCCATTTTGTTTTTTCAGCATAGCTCCAACTCTTGGTAGAAAAAGCACCACTGACTGAATTCTTTATGTTTACACACAAACAGATCAGGAATAGTCAGAAACAGTGTGGTGAGCAGGACTAGGGAGGTGATCATCCCCCTGTACTCAGCCCTGGTAAGGCTCCTCCTCAAGTACTGTGTTCAGTCTTGGGCCCCTCACTGACGCTGAGGTTCTGGAGTGTGTCCAGAGAAGGGCAATGAAGCTGGTGAGGGGTCCAGAGCAAAAGTCTCATGAGGAGCAGCTGAGGGAACTGGGGTTGTTTAGCCTGGAGGAGACCTTATTGCTCTCCACAACAACCTGAAAGGAGGTTGTAGAGAGGTGGGGGTCAATGTCTTTTTCCAAGTAAAAAGTAATAGGACAAGAGGAAATGGCCTCAAGCTACACTAGGGGAGGTTTAGACTGGATATTAAGAACATTTTCTTCACAGAAAGGGTTGTCAAGCATTGGAACAGGCTGCCCAGGGAAGTGGTGGAATCACCATCCCTGGAGGTATTTAAAAGACGGGTAGACGTGGTGCTGAGGAAGGTGGTTTAGTGGTGGTTTTGGCAGTGTTAGGTTTATGGCTGGAGTCGATGATCTTAAAGGTCCCTTCCAACCAAAATGATTCTATGATTATATGATAAATGAAAGCTAAAGTATCATATCTATTCATATGCCCAAAGACTCAGGGGGATTAATTACTGTAAGTCTTTTGATTCCCTTCTTTAGGTGATTATGGGCAAATGTTATGATATTTATCATTTGACATTACAAATTTTTCCACACGTAAAAAAAAAAATCTTTGGTCTCTCAACTGGCGACTAAGACATTAATGAAATCCTTACTGCATCTCAGGTGTTGAAGTGAAAAGAACTTCTGCACCACATACTTCCCCCCTCTCAAGCAAGGCCACAAAATTAACGGCATGTGTTTCTGTGATCCAACATACATTAGCCCCAGTGAAAAGGATGAAACTCCAGGACCTAAGGATTTCCCATACTAGAGTTCCTGAAATCAACCTAAAGTAGTACTTTAGTGTTCAGAGCATAACAAAAGTGTATTGCCAAAATGAAAAAAAGGGGAACATCGCATACAGCAAGAATTGTAGTTGAATGAAGGGCAGTAACAGTTCTTCCAGATGGGACTGTTGGCAATTTAGGTTACTTAGTAGCTAAATACTACAGCACTACATACATTAACATACATCACAATTATGAATAATAAAACTAGAAATATTTTTCTAAACAATTCTATATAAATTACTTTACACTTAGTTCTACAGTTCAGAAGGGTCAACATAGATAAGAAGTATTGAACAGAAATAAACGCTTAATGAAATGCCTACAGATGAAACTTATTCTCAAAAGAAATACTGCTCCCAAATGCATTTTTCTACTAGAATAAAATGGTTATATATGCCTTCTAGAGGAAGCCACAGAAGTAGAGCTGAATGATCCAAAGCTATGTCTAAATGGAATAGCAGTTATGAAAATATGTAGACATAGGACTCACATGCAGCCACACTCAGGAAACACAGAGAATATACAAAGATTCTACATAACAGTATCTTATTTCTTCTATGCCTTCAATTATATTCATGTAGCATACATACACACACAAATTATTAGGTGCAGCAGATGTACCTTTCCTTCTTATTCCTCACTTCAAGAAAATTGCTCCAGACATCAGCTCACACTAAATCAAAGTGCTCTAGAAATACAGTAATGGTTATTTTTATGAATGCATATTGGTGTGTTTATTTATGTAAAGAAGAAATGCCCTTCCAAAAAACTATTAAGACTAAACTTTGAACACTTCTGGATCCACACATACACATCAAATACATGCAGACAATAATGAAAATAGGCCAAATCATGAGTTTGCATACAAAGAGCCAGTCTCATATATCTTGAAGTGAAAAAGAGCAATCAAATTTTAAAAATCAGAATCCCAATGTGGGTACCTAACCATCAATCTGTGCACCAGCAGAGACATTTTGGAAGTTAAATTTTAGGTTATCTTTTCTGATGAGATGCCACTTAGAGTACTACTTAGTACTTGGACATCATAAGATGTTGATCATGAAACACAAATCGCCTTCCTTATCATCTTCAGAAGATTTTTGCCAATTAAAAATGCAAATCAAGGAAAGAATAGTATAACATTTTTCTACAGCTATCTCTAGAAAAATAATCTACCTTTGAGATTAAGTGTATTTTCAGATGTGTATTGACCAAAAAAAAAGAAAATTAGAACAATTTTAATTATACATTTAACCATCTTAAAATAGGTAATGCCCCTCCCAATTCTTCTCCAGCCAAAGAACATACTGTTAACTGGAAATAAGTGTATCCAAAACCACAGAGAGAGTAACTGGCTCTATATACTGCAATTCTTTTTCTGGACATCTTTAAAAAAATATCTACTGCATATGACTAAGCCACTTGATGCTGTCTCTTCCATCCTGAACAATAGCCTCCAGATGCTCATTTTCATATGTCAGTAAAACTAGTAAAAAAAAAAAGAAAATAATTATAAATCTGATGTCTGCAGTGGAGGAATAGAATCTGCATTTAACAGAAGTTGGCATAGAGCTTTTCAGCGCAGCCCTCTCTTTGGCTGAAAACTACTTTGTGTGCCTCAGCTGTGTCATACACCCCAGTACTCAAACTCTCAATAAACACTATGGAGTCCTAATAAACATGTAGTGTACAACCAGTCCTTCTTACAGTACTATTATAATTTTGATGAACTGAGCATCTAGAAACTACCACATAAACTGAACACTCAATTGAACAACTTAGGCTAGGAAATACAGGATTCCACATGAAAATATCCTGAAAACTACAAGTTTTCCCTAGTTCGTATATCATCTTTGCACATTTAGCCAACAAAAAAAAATTATTTTCTTATTTGGTCCCTATATTTTAAGATGCAGGCCTGCCTGTAGCAATGGTGGAAGACTAGAAGAAACTGGGCAAGTGATTTGAGTGAAGAAAGTTCAAATCAAATTTTGATGATAGGACAGAAGTTGCACATTTCTAAAAGTAGCTGATGTTTCCCTTCTACTGTCTCACTCATTTTAACTCCTACTGCTCCCAAGTTGATTTGAGAATAAACATCTCCTTGTAAAATTAGTCATACATATGAAAAATTCAGAGCTCAAAACTGGATATATACTCTGACCTTTGGACAGTCATGTAATAAAATTAAGAATATAAATTACACTGCAAGTTATTCCTGTATGAGCTCTCTGATGAAAAAACCCAGCTATTTAAAATTCCTCCATGTTGTTCATGCACAAAACAAAAAAAGAGACACACAGCTAACTCTAGTCTTCTTCTTTAGGGAAGCCACATGAGTGTGTCCTTTTCCCCCCACTGTATTTCTAAGCAGACAAAGGATAAGCCTAGTCACTCACCGTCCCCTGATTTTTCTGTCCACATAACTGCTTCTGACTTCAGCTACCACTACCCCTGTGCTGCTTGTTGTCTTCTAACATGAAGGAGGAAACTGCATCTTTTATCCAAGCCACAGGAGATCTCCCAGCTGAGGAGGCTCGAAACAAGGGAGAACACGAACAGCAGAAAGAAAGAGAGGCAGAAGGTTTTTTTCACCCACAATTACTGATTTAGCTTTCTTTTATTTGCTCCCACACTCCTTTCACAGCACTTCCTTCAGAGAAGGTTGACAAACTCTTGCACCCCACATAATTTAGCTCCATTAAAACCTCTCTGACCAAAATGGAGATCAGGATCCAGAGCACAGCCAGAGGCTCTGACCGCAGTATCAATCCTCTGCAAAGTTCCTAAGACAGTATCTTATAAAAGCTGCATATATTTAGTTTTTCTACCAGAGATTAGACCTGCAGAAGCTAGAACCCTGCTTAAGGCTCCAAAAATTCCTGACGAATCCCTTAGAGATGTTACATAAAACTGCACTATTCTCAAAGGGACTGATAATATGCATCCAAGATCACTCCTGTTATCACTCAAACCAAAAGTCTTCGTAAAGAGTCAAGCTTACCTGTCAGTCAAGAGCTTCACTAAGAATAAAACTGCAGAGCACAGTGCTGCGGACCCCCTCCCACCAGGAAGGGAAGTATCAGGGCAAAGAGGAGGGGACCAAAGGTGTCACCACATCTGCACCACAAGCTACTGGGTGACACAGCCTTGGTGCAGCCACTTGGCTGAGAAACCATCTGTTACCCCAGTTCACACTGGAACTGCAGACACTGGAGGTTTTAAATCAGTCTCTACTTATATACTGGTTGAGGGGATCATTTGTATCTTTGCATTCTAGAAACAAATACATTCAATGGACATTATACAGCAATTACCAAGGTGCATCAGCTATATGTGAAGTAACGCTCAAAAGAACACCCAGAAGATCTTAGGTACAAAATTTATATACAAGAGATCTGATTTCTCACATCTGGTCAGCCTCCCTCCTCTTGGAAGTGGGAACAATAAGTGACGATTAAAAGGTAGAAATGTCAATGTATATATATTTAAAAGACCTTGATGCAAATACATATGTGTAAACATATATTCATACATTTAAACATATATTATTTGTGCAGTTAGAGAATAAAATTTACTGTACACAGATTGTGTTATACCATTCTTCCTACCATCTGGTTGAGGCATGGTACTGCAGCCAAATACCAGAAAAACTTCATATTCTTGTATGTAGGAAGACATACCCTTCTATATCCTTTCACTCTTCCAGTAAAGTTATTTTAACCCCGCTTAGCTCTGAGCAAGCTGAGGTAAGTTATGGGAACACCCATGGCTGCTTTACAACACAGCTAACAGGAACTAAATTGCTCCACTGTTAGAATAGGTAAGATAAAAACCTACAAAACCTCCCAGTGCAAAATTACCTTACTAGGTTGGACTTGAAACCTTTCTGCATTGTCAGCTGGGAAAATATATGCAGCACTCAAAGCAGCACAAAAGTCCAAACTCAGCATCTGCACACCAAGTCACCAGTTTTGAGTGGGACTTCAATGGAAAGGGTCCAAAATACAGTAAGTGTGGGTAGCAACTGAGCCTTCGGTGAAGTCCACAATATCTGATTGCCAAACTGACATGCTTTAAGGAGACTGAAAGCCAGTGAGTTGATAGAAGCATACAGCTTCTATGAAAAACAGAATTTTGATATGTATGTGAAAGAATGAGGACCATCAGAGAGGACTTTAGCAGTATCAGAATAAATTCATCAGGATCTAATGTGTAAGAGAGAGAAAATTAGACTGGCATTGATTTTAAGAAGTATTAAAGAATACATAGCCAAGTTACCTAGAGATAGTTTTGTTTCAGTAAAACTACCTTTACACTGGACCCTGATGGTATTCCCCAGATTGGAGGGGAAAAAAAATTAATGCTATTTTTTCCAGTGTATTTAAATTAATTTGTACTAATATTACCAAAGAGTGACTCACAGGAAGCACAAAATGTCACGACTACAGAAAGGCTTCAGAAGCATATGTCTCTACCGCAGATGGAAAACAGACGAGTGGAAAACCCTGGGGTTAGACATCACTGAACTCACAGATACTGAAGCCAGGCGCGCCTTGTCTTCCAGCCCCAGAATCATCCCTTTTCCACAAGAGTTCTCCAAGGTCCTGGCCCACAGAGAACCTCCTCACGCTCCTCAAGTCAGGCACACGCACAGGTGTTTGCAGACTCAGGACCTGGTGTTTAACTCCACCGCGTCATACATGCATTATGTTTAAGTTCTTATGGTTGGACACGATTCCATCTGACTCGTGTGTAGACTTAGTAGCTGTATGCAACAATACTGTCAAATCTGCTTTTCTCTCTGGAATCTTCAGATTTTAATTTTCCTAGAAAGTTCTTTGTGATTTAGTATTTAGCTATAGCGTTGTGTGTGCCACGTGCAATATATTGTGTGACAAATTTATTACTAGGGGCTCACAAGTGAACTAGCCCAAAAACTAAGTTTTAAAAACGCTTTGTGATAAAAAGAAGCAGCTCCAAATGGTGCCACTTGCTGTCTCAAAGCCCCTTCCTCATTCAGACGCAGGCTGCAGTCCTCCCTGGTGAAATGCTCTGTTAGTTCTGTGGTTATTTTTCCGTGTGAGTTCAGAGGGAGAACAGATGGAAAAGACGACAAGAAAAGTGGGTGTAGACGAATCTGAGATGAAAAGGATGTTAGAAAAAGATAGGGAAAGAAGGAGAGAGTGCTGGAGAAAGCAGCCAGGACAGGATGAAGAATGCTTACTTCCAGACAACTCACAGGAACATCCCGTTTTGATGCTTATGACAGGTGTCTCCTCTTTAGTTTCTCCAAAGGCCATATAGCAGGATGAGGTGTAACATTCCCAGAGCCAGAACACACTTTGCACCATTCTGTGTCCAGCAGTCTTTCATCCAGAAAGCATTCACCATCCCAGCTGCTTTTTCAGCTTCTCCTGCCATGATTTTTTGGTGTTAGTTAATAAGCAGATCTCTGTGGGAGCATTTTCACAGGGGACTGCAGTTGAAGTTTCCATCCTGCCTCTGCGTGACTACTTAGCAACACGCTGTTTTAACAAGCATCTGGTAATCTTTCATGTCTTCCAACAGCTTTCAATACTTCATTCGTCTATCCTATCATTAGAGATAGGCGCTTTAAGGAGATCACAAAAGTTTATCTTTTGAAAAATCCTGAACTTTCTGGATGAGGATGCAAATGAGGTAGTTCTAACCTTTACATCCAGCCCATGAACAATCTTACAATTGCAGGAGTGCATGGCCAGCCAGTGGCAAACTGCCATGATATATTTATTGCCCTTCTCAGACACACGTATCCTCAGCAAAGGCCTCAACTGCTCACTGTTGCATGCATCCTGGCTGGCAGGGAACTCACACATGCCCAAGACTGTCAGGCTACTTTCATGATGGACAACATTATATGTTCATATATATATATACACACACACATATAAATATATATATATATATTTTTATATGTGCACATGCATTCACACATCTGTCAAACACAGGCATCACAAAGCACCACGGCGTAAAGCTACCTACTCAAACACGATGGGTTGGTTTCTCTCAAAGTCAAATACAAAACTTCTTGATGTTAACGAGAGCTGAATATGGGTCCCATCCTACCATCAGTCTCACTTTTATTGCTAGTTCTAGGGCAATGTCTTCATGTTTTTTTTCTTCGATTCCCACCTCTCTCGCCCCATCATGGCTGCAGAACACCAGATAGGACTTGTTCAGCTAGCCAGAACCTGAGAAGGGCCGTCTCTAATGTGGAAGCCAACATAATACAAATTATTTTCTTGATTGACAAATAATTTTGACTGCTTCATTACCTTTATGAATCATATCTCTAAATTCTTTTATTCTAAACCTGATCTTATTTTCAGGATATTATGGAAAGAATGATTATTTCTAATTAGTCCCAGTAAGTTTCCACTCAGAGAAATATTAGACAACCACTAAGATTGAGGTGTTTTAAATACCAAACATAAAATATGGAGGGGGAGGAAGAGTAGCACAGATGGGTCTTTACACTTCCACTATACTTGATATTTGTATGATGATACAGCAACATATCATTACAGAAATCTCATTTTAAAAATTAAGTGTCAATAATAAACATTTTAAATGTTTTACTATGAGTGGAGACATGAGTCTCAGTGTCTGCAAGATAGTTCAAACATTTTATAGAAAGGCCTCATAAGAGTTCTTTTATAATCAGGATGGTAGAAGAACATAAGTGGGGTAAAATGATAGAAAAATGAAATAGCCTTGAGTAGAGTATCTGATACAATTAGAAAAACAACAGTATTTGGAGTAAATGAGGCCTTCCTCAGCTATGCTCAAAAAGCTTATCTGTTCTTCCAGCTGTTTTGAGTGGCTCTAGTAAAAGATACTGCCTTTTCCTACAAATCATACCTGTTCTTACACAGAAGTAATCACCCATTATTGAATTCCCGTCATGTTATAGTAATTTTTCTCCATCACAAAATGTGGTTTTATTAACATGTAGTAAAACTTGCTCATACAAGAAGATATCCCTACAAAACACATTCTTCCAAACTCTTATCAAGAAATAGTGATCATACCCTACTACAATATACTCCTTTCTCCCAGGTTTATGAACTGCCTTCACTAGAGTAATCTGAAAATTAATTTAATTTTAAAGATAATTTAAAATTTAATTGGGAATTTTAAAAATAAATTTAAATTTCTTTCCTGTCTATCACTCCTTCCCTGTAGTTGTTATTGATCCACAAGGGTGCTTAACTCTGTAAATCTCTCTAGTGTACAGAATCAAATATTCACCATACTACATTATCATGTCGGTTCATCAAGCTCACTGCCACTGGGGCAATTGCCAGGGCTGGTTACTTCAAAGGGTGACAGAACATGGCATAACATAATACACCTCCCCTATTGTGCTTGAAGGAACTATACTCCTGCCTTCTCTATCTACCACTATTTCAATGAAACAAAAAAGCTGAACTTGAGATATCAAATGATCATTTCTGTTATAAGCTAATGCATCAAGCTCCAAGACAAGATATCTGCCATCTGCAGGCCCTGGAACTCCACTCTTTAAAATGGAGCGTCATCCTTGGTCTCTGCAACACACTCGTGTTCCTTAATACCAAAAAAATCTAGTACAAAGTCCGAGACATGTTGATAATGTACACTTGGACATGCAATTCAGGTTTCTCACCCCACCAGTGGAGCACTCCATGCAAACATTTGTCCCCCTGCAAATAAGTCAGTGAAAATAAAGAGAAAGAAGGAAAATTAGGTATCTTGCCCTGTATACTAACCCAAAGTCAACTGGTTTAGTAGAAGGATACAATTTTTTTTTCCTTTTTATGCCAGACCTACCAAAATAATTGGTAATACTGCAGCTTCAGAGGCACCTATGAATCTATATATTCACAAGACATCTATCAACAAAATCTTTAATTCTTGCATTTCAGCATCTTCACTCTTATTGAACACTATTTTGAGATTAATATTCTACTAATAGCAATCCCTCAGTTATAATGTCTGGGCATTTCTGACGGCACTGACTTATTTCTTCTCTAATTATCGCTGCAGAACCCTAATGCTTCTTTTACCCAATCACAAGAAAAGCATAGCCTTGAAGATTGTAAGATAAAAGACAGAGTGAAGAGTACAGAATAATGACTTCTCCAAGTCTTCATTGACCTATAGTGGACAAAAGGAACTATCAGTTTAGTGGCACAATCAAATCCACATTTCATATTTGTCTGTAGACAGGAAAATTCTGACAAATTCAACAGCTATGACTAATTAGCAGGCAAAAGTTCACACAAGAGCATGTGAAGCTTGCAAGTACAAATTTAAAAGCTATTTACTAGGATGAAAAATATATTAATAAGAATCTGTCATAAGTCATTACAAATTTATAGATGTCTACACACAGATGATCTACAAACATTCCTACAGCAAAATAAGGTATTTCAGGCAAATGCAATCCTAAATTACATTTTTACGTAGAGTAAGAAAATATCACTTCAGGACTCATCTGAAGCTCAATAAATCCCATAATGAAACACGCAAAAATTAAAAATTTCTAAGTCTTGATGATCTATAATGGAGCAGTGAATCAGGTAATGGATTCTTGTTCTGGTAAGGACATTTTCTCTGGCCAGTTCTTAACCAGACAGGAGACAGACATACAGTCAGAGAAATTTTAATTTCTCAGGCTGTTGAATTACAGTTTCCAACTACACTGTCCAAAATATGGAGCAAGGTTTACAGCCCTTAATATATCCCCTTTCACATCCACCATACTTTCTTGTATCAGGGAAAGAATAGAGCAAGCCAGTGAGCAGAAGTTTCTTTGCCTTCACCAGAAGCACTGCCATGGCTGTTGGTGCCCTAACACTTCCCGAATTCTAGCAAATATATTTTCCTGCACCCATTTCTCCAAGCAGCAACCATGGTTGCTCATCACACAACCATGCCATTTCTTTGCTTTTCTGATCAGAGTGAAGGTTATCAAGCTGTAGTGCAATAAAAGCATGAATTGATACTTCCAGGTCAGTTTGAAGAGGAGAAAAGGTTTAACCCAGTAACGTTGCTGGCAGATTTCTAAAAGCATTTGGTGACATCAAATGTATTTCAGTACATTTATGTCCAAATCTAAGACTACATTCTGACTGACAACATGATTTTAGAGTGGGTGCCAACAATATATAATCAAAGACCTTTTTAAGCCATTAAATTTACTGATTATTTCCTACAGAGAATGTTACCCACTTAAAAGATTAAGTTAGAGGCTGCAATAGCCTCTGGCATTACTTTATCTTATTTAACAAAAAGATTAGAGAGTAACATATCCACCACTACATCAAAAAATGTTTCAGTCTTTTTAAGCAAGTCTGTTGTGGGTTGGGTGTTTGGTTTTTTTTATAAATAGTATTCAAATATCACATAAAATTAGATTATGTAAACTAGAAGTAGTACAGATCCTTAATCTGAGAGAACCTTGATGTGGGAATTTTTTTTTGGATCATAGAACTAGGAAATAAAAATTAGCACTTTTAGCTACATAGTGTATGATATCTTCCTAACATACACTTGGGATACTTACAGAATCATAGAATCATTTAGGTTGGAAAAGACCTTTAAGATCATCAAGTCCGACCATTAACCTAGCACTGGCAAGTCCGCCACTAAACCACGTCCTTAAGCACCACATCTACATGTCTTCTAAACACCTCCAGGGATGGTGATTTCACTACTTCCCTATGCAGCCTGTTCCAGTGTTTGATAACCCTTTCTGTGATGAAATTCTTCATAATATCCAATATAAACTGCCCTTGGTGCAACTTGAGGCCATTTCCTCCTCTTGTCCTATCACTTTTTACTTGGGAGAAGAGACAGACCCCCATCTCGCTACAACCTACGTTCAGGTAGTTGTAGAGATCTTGAACTTGATCATGTTGTTATCAATATGACCCAAAATACGTGCTTCAAAAGGTTTGTGACCTAAATAAGCAATACAGACAAAACCACAACAGCAAAGACATCAGAACAGAGGATGGCAAGCACCATGCTGGTTCCACAATCGTTTGTTTCCTGGTATGCATCACACAGCAAAAAGCCTCAAAGATCTGTGAACCAAGGTCATCCATGCATCTATGTTTTCCCCGGTAACTGGTTTGTGCCACGCTGCCCAACGAATACAGGTAAACTGAGTAAGACAATACTAATATATGATTCAATAACATAATTTCAGAATGAAAGCCTGCAAACATTACAGGTGAACAAATAATCCTCACTATGGCTAATCCTGGGGGTTGAAGAGCTAGAAAAGACATATTCTGAATTTGGACAAGAGCAACTGTAGACAAGCAAAGGGAATTTCCTTCCTATGCAGTCTCTTCAGATGGCGAAAGTTTTCACAGGTTAACAAAATGCTAACATATAATAGAATCAATCTGATCCAAGTATTTATCTTTACTAAAAAATAGTATTTTCCTGAACTAAAATAAGTTGTACACTAACCCCAGTGACAGAAAATAGTTTATTTGTTAGCCTCACAAGTAGTGAGCATCATCAATCCATTCTTGAGAACTATTTAATTCAGATTCTATGCCGGAGAAGGAAAGTGAGATGAAAAAGCTAGACAGCAAGAGGTGATGACAGCAAGGAAGCAATTATTCAGAAGTCACAATCAGAGTCTGGCTATCCAAAACAAGAGAGGAACCAAGAGCGATGTACCTAATTCTTCTATTTGGTTACAAACTCAAAATTCCTTATGACATTCTAGCAGCTGAGAAACACCACCAACGTTTTCAAATAATATTATCCTTAACCTGATAGAATCTTAACTCTGGATACCAGAACTTATAAACACACATTTTAAAGAAAAGAATAACAAGTTCTGTGGAATGAAAAAGATGTAGTTACATTCAGAGCATTAAAAAAGACACCTCTGCCTTGGTGGATTTCATAAAGTATTTGAATTCTCAATATTGGAATTCTTTTTCCTACTCAGACTGCTTATTACTTTCTGCCTGCTCCTCTAAATATCAAATTAATACTTTCATACCCGTAATATCTGAGCATACTGAATAACTGATTTCAGCAATTTCAGGTGGACAACTCATTTAGAGTAAGGATCCCTGCAGGTAAGGAAGACTAACTGGGACCATGATTGTCATTAAATTTCTGTCTCCTGAGTGAGGCTAGAATTTACAGTTATCTTTGCTATGAAAAATCCATAGGAAAGATGTCCACATGAAGTAATGTTTTTTCTTTAATTATACTCGGCTTTCTCTAGGCCCTGGTTACTGGTCCAGCAAAACACATCAGAATCCCACACAAGTGCTGAAAAGGGGGACACATCTCTAGTGAAGCCACACCAGTAAATCTGCAGATGTGTCTCTACAGAACAAAAAAGCCAAAAATTTAGATGCTAATCTCTCATTAACATCAAAAAATATTTCTAGCTGCTTCTCTTAATAAATAAATGTCAATCTGAGACTACCTCAACTAGAATAGGAGGACTTTCAGAAAGTAAATTAACTAGGAGGAAAAAGATGTTCTTCTTCCTGATCCTGCTGCATGAGTCCCAACTAAAATTTTAACCATTAATACTCAATATGAGAACACCTTGAGAAAGAGAGCAACTCATTATATGTTTTCCAGGCTAACAGTTGTACTATCACACATATTTATCTGCTTTCAGCTAGTATGCAGCAGACAATTGTCCTTCCTTTAGCTTACATGCCTTTTTCTTTCTTTTCCACTTGGAAAAACATTTAACTACTCATTAGTGAAACCCAGTATGGCAAGGGAAGGGTTGATAATGCATATATAGGGCTTTTCTGCACTGCCTCCTAAAATTGGCGTCCCATGAGTCTTTTCTACCACCTATCATACTATCGGCTTGAAAGTACGAGGTGCCTTTTGTAAATGTCTGCTCCTCCCAAATGAAAAACTGAAGTCATCAGAATATAACTTTTGCACTCAATGATTATACTTGCATTAGCAGTTTAAATCAGCTTTTGTAACTTTTTATCCTCTTCATCTTAAGCACTGCATATACAAATTATATGCAGGTTACTGTAGAAATAAACCTGTACTCCTGAAAAATACGGATTTCTAACCCACACTAAGATGTGAGCTAGAACTTTGCTTGCAGTCATACCAACTGATGCAGCACTTGCAAAAAGGATGACACCAGAGGGTGAGATTTTTCCAAAGCACTAGAGGATTCAATACAGCAGAAAAATCACTGAAAAAAGTTAATGGATTTTGTTAATTTCCCCTTTGCCTGTATTTCTACCCAGCTTCCCTTCTGTTTTTTCAGGTTTTTTAATGGAACCAAGCTGCTGGCAATAATGAGAAATCTATAAAATATAGAGACCTCTCAGCGTATAAAAGAGAAACACCTTTATAAAATGCTAATGGATATTCTCAAGCGCTGTAGTGATACTTTAATGCTACTTTAGGCTATAATGCTAGTGGCACAACACATCCAATTTTATGCTACTGGCAGTTTGCTTCAAGAAATCTTTTTGAAGCCCTTCTAGGCTATCAGTATAATTTCCTTTCTATGTTCTTTGGCCGGGGGGAGGGAATAGAACAGACAGACAGGGACAGAAGGCAAAGTAGCTATCTTTCCAATATCATTGAACTAGAACCCATCTGTTTTTTAATTCCAGCTGTCAGGGATGGTACAACCCAGCTTATACACAAACATTTGAGTGAACGGGTGGAAAAGAGTCTATCCTGAACCTTTTCTTCAGCAGATCCTAGATCTCCAATTCAGCACACCACTAGAATATCCAGGCTCAGCTATCCCCCATGAGTGCTAGCCCCTGCCGTGCTCCAACCAGCTGGAGTGCTAAGCGGCATTCCTGAGACTTGCGAGCAGATGTACAAGTTGATATGTACGTGGAGCAAAGCCTCAATACAACAGAAGCAATCATCTTCAGATCTTAGTTTCCAGGAAGAAAAACCACTTCATCCTGAATTCAGGTCAATGTGATAGGTAAACAGAGCGGGACTTACATTAGGCAGGTTCTCACATAGTATAAAGCAATATACTATTTGGCCTGATTTAACAAACTGTTCAACAGCAGATCTTCAAGTCTTCAGAACCCAAGACTTGTGCTAAGGCACCTAAAAAGCATCTCACTTCCTAAAGTGACTGGTAGGTATGAACTCTAGCTGAGATGGTTAGCTTTACTTTCAAAGGACATTAGAACCCAACAAGCTACTCTTAAATCACTAGTCTCAAAAAAAAAAAAAAAAAAAAGAATCTGGCATTGATTATGGCTGACATTCCCTTTTTAAAAGCTGGTCCTGTTTAACAGCTCAACTAAACAGTAAGTGCAAACAGCTGTGAATAAAGCAGCACATAATGGTAAACAGCTTAAAATGGTCAAAAGGGAACTTACCAACAGATCATCCCTGATGGGATATAAATACAGGTGCTTTTATTTTGACATTTAAACCCTATACACTAAGTGACTCCAATTTTGTTACTTCTCATTTAGTAGGAAAAAAGATTTCTTTTTTTTTTTT
Source organism: Chionis minor (assembly GCA_013398295.1). Lineage (NCBI taxonomy): Eukaryota > Metazoa > Chordata > Aves > Charadriiformes > Chionidae > Chionis > Chionis minor. The sequence goes on from VZSF01001826.1 coordinate 1,217,317, forward strand.
CTGTGTTTTCCAAAATCTTATGCCTCTGTTTGCTTATAGGATTTGAGTTCTCATGGTCAGTTGCGCCCCTCCTGATGCAATTATGAAAATAAACAAAAAGGGAAGCAGGAAATAATTTCATTCACCCTAGCATTCTGCAAAGAGTGTTACCATATTCAGCAATTCTTTCTGGCAGCCTTTCCTTTATTGATAACAACAAGCTTTTGTAACCTGGAAATTATAATCGACGTGATCAGGAGCCTGAGAAACCCTACACTGATCAGCTGGTGTTGAGAATCTGAATAAAAAAACCCCAAGACAGTTCCATTAGCACACTAGCATTAACAGAATAAGCTGTGAAAATTTCAGTGCTCATTTGCAGTGTAAATTGGGGACTGTGTCGCAACTGACGAATTGACATTTTCTCTCCACAGCAAAACCCCAGCAGAACTGCATTAAGTGTAGTCTGTTGTTTAGGAAATTACAAAAGGTACAAAAGAGTGGTAGAAAGCTGCACACCTGGCAAGTTGTTTTAACACAACTTTTTGCTGATTTTTGAGGAAACGGAAGATTAAAAGATCAGAATGTGCAAGCACAGCAAACTGCAAAAATGGTACGTCTTCCTCCTTGCTTTGCAAGGTCCCACAACAAATACACACCACACCAAAATAAAACCATCAGTACTGCATAGAAGGAAGCCTATCAATGACATTTAAAAGGCTATTTTGACAAAAACAATTTGTAATGAAAACTCATCAATGTTGAAAAACATTTCAGGTGCTCAGAAAAAATATTCCATAAAATAAACATAGTTGGAAACTCAGTGTTACAGCAAAAGGAAGTAGCTCACAGTACCTTGAATCAAGATTAAAAGACAAAAAATGTGTAAAAAAGATTAGTGCAAGAAAGATATGAAAAGTGATACAAAATGTCATTGACGGCACTACCTTCCTGAAAGAGACAGGATCCCTTTGTACCATCCATTGCCAAGGTTCTTGTCCAGAATTCAGAACAACAAATCAACAAATTTGCCCTGGTCAACAAATATTCTCTTATACGTTCACGCTACTAACAGCTACATCACCCTAAGCTTTTCTAATGTAGCTAATAATTTAATAATTTAACAATATCACCAGAAATATCAGATCCTTTCTGTTATGAATACAGCCCACAGAACACACAAGTGCTTGCAATTTACCGTATACCTACTTGCACATCAGATACTTGTGTATCGAAAAGGGACTGGTAGAACAATAGCACTTCTCTGTGCAACTAAAGCTGCATATCATCCCATAAACTTGCACTTCTTCCAATTTCAGAGCCACCTTTAGCATTTTTGAGTATTCTGGCATGTGCCAGAAAAAAAGTGTCCCTCTCCTTCTCCTAATCTCAGTTGTTTTGGTCAACGAGGCTCAATTTCTTTTCTCTGATTTGCTCATTCACTTTAATTCAATTTTTCTGATATACAAGCCCTCAATGTCTCTAACTGAGCTCTTCATCTAATATCATTTCCTTTCAGATCTTCACCGTGGTCCTTCCTCCACCACTGCTCCAGGTTCCCTAGCGCCCAGCAGTCTTACCCTAATTATTACTTCTGAACCTTGTACAGTCCAAGTGCTATTTCCTCAGCATTCAAGTCAGATAAGCCCTCTTTCTCACTGCTTGAAAAAATGCAGGAAAAAATTGAGGGCATAGAGGTAATACACTTTCTACTCACTGTTCCTGGGAGCAACAGTTACAGAGGAAATGTTGTTTAGTCGCTACTGTCCTGGGAGAGAGTATGCTCAGTTCAGATAAATATTTGGAAAATTTGGTTGCCAAATCCTAACAGGTCTCCCCAGAGCACGAACCACTATTTGTCAACAGCCAATAATTGGGTCAAATTCAGACACTTTTTCACGGGAGCAACAGAAGAGGCAAAGGAGAAAAATTAGAATGGAACAAATAGAGACTAAAAAGCTATTGTAGCTCTAACGTTGTCTATTAGGAACAGCAGCACAGGGATGGGAAGGAAGCACAACGCTAGCCTAGAGGAAAGATTGAATTCTGAAGACATCTCAGGGGATTTTTTTAAACAAAATAGTTCTTTCTGTTGACATTTTATCAGATGAGATATACATATTTAACACACTTTGAGTCAATATGAAATCATGGTAAGACAGCAGGAGTTTTCGGTGGAGTCATCTGCAGTGTGAGAGATGGAAGGAGCATTTCCACCTCATTCCCCAGTGACCTCTTTAGTGTGTCTCTCACTACCACATTTTCACAGACCATAAATCTTAACGACTTTTTTTCTACATTGCTCTGCAGCTGCTCTTACCAACTGGTTATACTCAGCTTTGCCACACACATACCCCGGCTAGAAGCTATCTGAAATCTGGACACAGGCACCCAGGCTACTAGTGGAGGGTAAGATCCATGACCCTGCCTTAATGAAACTTTACCTGTTGCTTTGGAAATGGAATCAAAGAAGATTACTTTGAGTTGAGGAGCCTTGAAAGAAACAGGTCCTCAGAAGCCATATACTGCAATGTCCACCATGTAGTCAAGTTCATTTAATTCATAGTCCCAAATGCAGATTTGAATACTGATATGATGGAGAAAAATCACATATCGTAATATTTTTCAGGCGTATGTATTTTATGTTTTTTACTTTTAGGAGCATTTCACAAACCCCCTCCTCAACCACCTCAACACTTGTGCTTCACATTCTTTTGCTTGCTTCTTCTCTCTTCCCTTTCAAATACACAAACAGAAATTCCAGCATTTATATTGTGATAAGCAAATTGGAGTAATCTTTTCAATTTTTATGCACATCTTTGATAGCTCTGCTTCTTTTTTGGTGGCACAAACAAACAAAAAAGAAAGCGGTTCTAACACAAGTACATTATGCTTCTCACTTTTCTGAACAAATTTTTCAACGTCATTTGCAATTTTTTATCTTGATGATTATCTGACATAAGAGGTAACACTTGATTATCAACAATATTTGCCTTTTTATAACATCAAGCATATTTTATATATTTTAGTTATAAACACATTATTCTGTTACTTTATGTTTCAAAAATGCAGTGAAATGGTGCCAGAAGGGACAGATTTAGCAGCAGGATTTTATTATTCTTTCAAATCAATAAGCAATGTATTAAGCCTTTTTAAAATACCCTGCCTTCACAAGAAAAGCTTGTGTCCAGGCAGTGGAAAAATGCTAGAAAGAAATATTCCTTACAGTGAAATTGCATTTGAAGCTATGTAACTAATAACAACTCTAAAAGTGATAAATCAAGTTCAGATTTCTAGTGAAAAATATTAATCTTTTTTAAGAATCTTAGCTCCTTGCTATTCACCGTTCCCTAAAACATAAATATTTACAATTTGTTTCTCTCTGTTCTAAAAAAAATAGATTCACATTCTTTTGCACTCTTTAATAACAGTTGATAGGCTTTTGGACCCAAAAAGCATGACTGTATTACTATAGCTAGCTGCATGAAGCTAAGGTAAAGGCTTTAGTCATAAGTGAACTTCTCAAGAGGTTCAGTTTCCAGTGCATACGAGAAGTCTGGGTTCAAAAATCAAGGGCTGGTGAAAAAAAGTGGAAAATAACAAAAAGAAATTATGTGTTCTTTTTTTGATTTGTAGACACAGTTATTTGCAACTATTGGATTTGGATATCAATCTGTCTGCAAACTATCCTCGAGTGCTAAGGTATTAATGGAACTCAGTGAGCTCACCTCCTTGTAGACACGGCTCTGTTTGAAAGGATGCGCTCTGGCAAACCACAGCTACCAGTGAGGTTGCTGGCACTCCCAACACACTCAGAACTGCTATTCAAGCTACTCCATCTTCCAGGAGTCTGACTAAGTGCCCTTTCCAGTGTATGTCTACTTGCAGTGCTTGAAAAAGTCAATATATACTGGCTGGAATAACGGCAGAAATAATACAGCTATTTTAGATGAAGATCTATAGAAGTCTAGTAGAGGTTTTCATGATGTGGTTTCTGATATTATGGTTGACACTACATTTTTCATATGCTGAGACAGTCATTTGGGAAAATAACTGCTAAGCTCAAGGCCTTGGCATGTCTACTTTGGGTTTTTGTTTTTCTAGATACAGGTCTCAAGCTTGCAGTAAGACAAGTCTCCTTTCCCACCCTGCTGCAAACATAAAACTTTCTCAAGCCTGAAAATACAAATTGTTTGGGGGGGACTCAGGGTGTGCACAAGTTGTGTCTGTATGCCCATTTGTGAGTCAAGCTACGTATTGAAGGAAATGATCTAGAGGATAAAAAACCCACGTGCAATGCCAAGAATGAGCTCTCAGAATAAAAAAAGGTGACATAAGGATTTTTTTTCCCCCTTCCCCCGCACTATCTCCAAATTTATGATCGAGTTACCATTTTTTCTTGCTTTTCTTCTCAACTCTCTTTTTCCTTTTCTATGGACATGTGGTCTTAGAACAGGACTGACTGGATAATGACATTTTCAGGCAGAAAAAGAGAGTATCTTTTGTGCTTTGCACCATGCACAGTGTCCTGGGGAACAATGCAACAATATTTTTCATAAACAATTTTTGTGTTTCCACTTCCCCCTGTTACCCTCTTCTCTCTTAGGGACTTTCTGAAACCGCTCTATATGCATAGAGTAATCATGTCGTTTCACGTTTCTTTGTTGAGATGGGGCGTAGAACACCTAACTAAGCAAGCCAAACCTATAATCAGTAAGGTCCATTCCTGAAACAAGTTTTATGCCATTGCACAGTAGTAAATGCAAAGCCAAAACCAACCCACTCAGACATGGGAAAAAAAGCTACAAAGGATCTTTTCTGAATAAAGTCTTGCGAAATTGTTTGACCCTGACCTCTCAACTACATCCACTTCTCAGGAAAGACCTAGCAGCAGTATGACAGAATGTGTTCTGTTAAAACCGAGTTCATTAATTTTATAATATGCACTGTAACATTCATTGGATAACATGAAGGATTGTAGGAGAATAAAAAAACCCTGTTAAATAAACATCAGGCTATTCTTTCTCTAGTGTTACCTCTGCTTTTTTTAGCTGGCTTTGAAGCTCAATAGATCAACATGTCCCCATCACAGAGCCTTTCAGCAGCCTACAGGAGACCCTGAAGGGTAAGAAACTGCAGATTGCTCTGGACTGCTGCCAATAGCCACCAAAATACACGGACAATATTTTTCACTTAAATGTTCATCACTACTGTGATACAACAATAACAGTAACTGTAAAACAATAACTCATTGCTTAGGGAAATGCTAAAGGCTTTATTTATTATCCCCTCTCCCCAGGAGCCAAATACTTGTGGGATGCAAGTGCTACTGTCATTAAAGAAAGGTTTGAGAAACACTATCCATAAATAAACTCTTGGTTCCATTTGAATTTCTTGGATTCTCAGATATCACCGGGAGGAGAATGGACTAAATGATAAGGTGAAATTATAGTAATAAGAGGTTTGGAAAGCTAGAGAATCTGCTGCAACACTGGAAAGCTATCATTTTCTCTAAATGGTAGTAATCCTTTTTTCTTCTATTCCAGTATGCAGTTCAAAGGACATAATGCTTATAAATTTAATCCATATTTATAAAATCATTTTTACAAATTATTTCTGGAGAGTTGTTTTATGAATTTATGAGGTCTTGTCTTTGTCCATAGGCAATATCTGTAGTGTTTGGCTGAAACCTATGGTAACTCTCTGGAGATGCTCATAAAGCAAATTTTTAGTCTCTTGAGAAATTAAAATATCAATTACATGATAACGATATGCCCCCTAATTGGAAGGAATGCCTTCATTTTCAAAAGGTTACTCCTATATGAAGAATAGGAGTATGAACACAAAATCACTTGATGGCATGTAATCATATAAAAAATAAGGGAAAGCACACCCAACTTTTACAATTGTCAACATTCTCCCGGGAAAGTAACAATTCCAAGGGCTTTACATGACAGCTCCACCTACTGTCACACTGCAAGCCCTGTGAATCATCAGGAAGATGGTTCATGGCAGTAAGACAACACCAACCATACTATGGCTTTCATGTAAGCATGCTGTCCTCGGGTCCTAAGAAACAAAGTTCAAAACTGCAACTGACTGGGAGCTTCCCATCAGAAATGGTCTCTGATTAAACACACAGTTACTTCAGAGCCAAAATATTTTACGGAAGATTTTTTTTTACCCAGATTTTCTCAGTTTTCTATCACAACACCTGAAATAAATATTTACAGTTGCCTAGTCTGACCTGATTCTGACGATTCTGGTTTGCAGAAATGACCTGAAATATTAATTTTCAAATGCATTTCCTATTGGGTTATCTTGCCTCTCGGGGCCAGTGGATCTGTGGCCTGGATGCCTTTGCAGATCCCCTTCTCTCCTCTAAGCAGGACACGTATATGTTTTGGTTGAATCAGGTCAATAAATTAAATCAGGAAACATTTTTATTTAGAAAAGCCTTAGTTTTACTTTAAAACAAAATAGTGAAGCAAAATTTCCACTGCTTTAAAATAATTTTTGAATCATTTAATCCCTGGAACATTTTTCATACGTTAACTTTTATGCTTATTCATAAATGAAACAAATACTAAGCACTTTCTACAGGACCATGAATACTTACCTTCAACATAAAGTTTTGCACTGTCAGAATAGGATAACATAAGACTGATCATAAAGCTATTTTTTCAAGGTTCTCACTTTTCTTGGTCATAATCTGTTAAAATTAAATTTTTCAATACTTGGGTTTTTATAATCTTGTGGACCTACCACTATAAAATCATCAAGTTTGTTACTAACCTCAGGGACGTAAAAGTTTTGCTCTGTTTTCACTAAACCTGTGTTTCAGTTATTCTAGATGTGAAAAAATATTACACATAGACATAACATTTCTACATGTATATAGATGTGTATATACTCAAACACACTAAAAATATAGTACTCATGCACATCTACATAAAGAAAGAACAAAGGTACATACAACACTTGAAAAGAACATCCCCCATCGCAACATGCACATAAATATTACGTAGAGATTATTATTGTAACAGTGCTACGACTCCTTATACATTACTCCCATAATGTAGGTCTTAAATTTTTCTCACTTGATTCGTTCTTCAAATTTCCAGCCACCTTTGTGGATGCCCCTTCTATGATCTTTGTAATACATACTACATGCACTATATTGTAGTCAAAGGGAAGAAACTGAAAGGTCAAACGCTGCTTCTGTTCACACCTGCTCAGAGGGACAGTGGCTCTCAAATGCAGAAAGGACCCAGTGCACTCTCTGGGCTTGTGAGCACGGACAAACCACCCTACAGCTTTGGACTCCTCTGAATGCAACAGAAGCCTCAAAGTAAGCTTTTGAATGTAAATCTGTCTATCAATACCACACTCATAACTGATTAAACTAAGTTGAACTGATTCTTTACCATGCTCTCATCTTTTCCAGAATTTCAGAAAACAGCAGCATAGAATGGGATTATACAGACTTGAAATTCCATACATCTCAGTTCAGGTTTAATGCACATGTGCTTTAAGTCATGCCCTATTTAACACTTGTGATTACACAGCTGACCAAATTCCCCCCAGAAAATGTTTCCACAACCTCTTCTAGTCGCCTCGCAGAAATATACAATGACATTTTTCTTCTCCAGAAGAATCATTTACTCAGATAGGGATCCTTACAGACAGCTATAATTTCTGCCCCTGCAGTTAAAAAGTAACTCTCTACTTTAAACCACAAGATTTGGAAGATTCACCATTAACAAATACATGTACACACCGTAAATGAGAAGAGTTTCAGATCATTTACTATGAAAAGATAGTAAGCTGTGTCCTACCTATGGTGGTAATAACAGTGCCAGCAAAGAAGAAGGAACTTCCCAAGTCCCAGTGACTGATCTGAGTAGATGTGTTTCCTAAAGGTATGATTCCTGCATTTATTGCTGCGACTACTTGCTGCAAGTTTAAAAAGATTTGTGTCAATATTCATGAAACAAGGATATTAATATACATTACACAGTAAATTGATTAAACCACTTATTTAATCCAAGCAATAAACCAGAAAAGGATGTGTTCCTCTGCTTGAGTTTTATCATGCAGTCAGGCTACAATTTAATCTTCAGCAGACACACAAGCACTTCAGCATGCAGCAGAGCTATAAACCCCAGACCATTAAGGAGAATGCAAGATCCACAACATCAGTAACAGCATCACCTTAGCTCGATGGCAAATACACTTATTTTTACTGTTGCAACCATTCGGTGAAGAAAAATATGCATTAGACAAATATTTACAATGAGAATTTCCCAAAATATTCCTCTATCAAGTGAGGCAAGCAAATGTACTTCTTAAAACACAGCCATTTTAAAACTTGAAGAAGAAACACCCATGAATTGTTTTGGATAAAATGAACTCCCATTAATTAAAACACTTCCGTAGAACAGATAATTCAACAGTTAAAGATTAACAATTACACTTACAGATATAAAACTTTCACTATATTACTTAAAAAGTCAGAGTAAAATACCAAACATATATCCCTAAGTTTATACAACTATATACTTCATAAATGTCTTTCCTGAAAAATTCAGTTCTAGCAGCTAAAATGAGCAAGCTTGCCACTAGTGACATTTTCACAGTCTCGAGAAATATGAAGCATTTCCTATTTCAGCAGTGTCACCTACTGTAAATTCTTATCACAAAGAGCATTCATGTTTAGTTATATCTCTATTGCAGATACATACCAGTATTTGAGTTAAATAGTACACATTGAGAAAAGGTATTTTTAAACTTGCAATAAATATTTTAAGGATTGTAAGTTATCACTTCATTCTGAAACTTTAAAACTGGACATATTTCATAATCATGATCCTTATAATAATAATTGGTGTTTAACAAAAGAACAACAGAGGAAGCAATACTGCAAAGCTAAAATGAACATTTTAACTAATAGTTTCTGCTTGGCAAGTTGTCCAACAATGATTATGCACATAAAGATATTCAGCAGTAGGGCAGACTAGAATGGTTTTCCGTGTGGGCAGTCTGTTGCAAAGGAACAGTGTTGTGCAGTAGCAATAATTTTTTCTATCCCAAAATACATTGATAATTTGCATATGAAAACATTTTTGTTTCTAAACAGTGCCGATGGAAGTCAGTTGACCTGGACAGAAATGACAGAATACCAACGAAGGATTAAGCAGGCCACTGATTTTTCATGGCGGGACCTCAACTTATATCCACCATTTCCAGTTTGCCATTTTCCAAGCTCAGATGCACAAAGTAGCCATTTTAAAGTCCACAGCTGCATCTCTGCAGCCACAGGGATCTTGCTGCCACCCCTCAGCCACTTTCAGCATCCAGGGTTGTCAACAGAAAGCCACTGGAGGGGAAAGGGGGGCCGGCGATATTTTTACATAGACTTTACGCTGTTTTATCTTCTGCACCTTCAACTGCTTTCCTTTTAACTTTTTTTAGAACACCAAAAAGGCAGACATCAAAGATGTGGAATTTTCAATTCTACGGAGGAAGGAGAAAAGATGGGGAAAGGGAAGGGGAAGAGGGTTTAATTTTCCTTTGTGCTGGAAGAATAAAACTCCTTCTACGTTTGTACATCACGAACAACTCGGCAACAGTAAGTGCAGCAGCACTGACACCGACGGCTGTTTGCATCACTGTAGGAAGGGACGCATCAGACTATGCAGCACGTGCAAACCATCCCTTGCATTGATTTTATAATTTACACAACACAGATACTCCTTTGGCTTACAAACCCCAGTGTGCTGCATTACAAAGCCTACTGAATACATTTTCAGTACCCTTTCATTGCAGTGGACTAAGAACTTTCATCCCAAGTCTTTGTACCTGCAAATGCAAGCACGCTGTCAGTGAAGGCATCATACAGTAAAGCAATGGATCAATATAGTTTTATGGGATCGTTCATGTTTTATTACAGTTTATTGTACTGCATGAATGCACTACCCACAGCAACGCACCTGTTCAGGCAGTCCAGCAAGACCAAGTTTTATACAGATCCACATGTAAAATGTTTCCAGATCTTTATATCCTCACTACACATTTTTGAAGCCATACTACTTCAACGCCTTTTCTATGGAAGATGTGCCAGTCTGAACTGCCCGAAGATCCTTGACAGCTATACATTCCCTAACTGCACTACACTGCACCTAAAGACCTGTAGGAAAAAAGATACAACTTAATGCAAAACTACTCTGTTGGGTCAGACCTAACAAAACACGACAGATGGCCACAAAAGACAATTAGCCACTATTATGATGTCTCTGATTTTAGCAAACTGCTAATTGGGAAAAGAATCAGAGCAAGTAGGCAAGAGACGCTTTATCTTCATACATCCTCCTGGCTTCTGACTAAGCACAGTTTGAGGGCCTTTCGGAGTGGGAGGCTGCATCTGCATCATGGTGTTCAGATTGGTTTGGGTGGATCATTTTACCATTAATTTATCTAACTGCATTTGGAGCTCATTTGTATTTTGGGAGCCAAGTCATTCTGTGGCAGTAAATTCTGCAATTTACTTGTGGATCATTTAAAATGCACTTCCCTTTTGAGATTTTTATGTGATTCAAATTTTATAAGCTCTTATGTTATGGGAAACACTTGAATAGCAATTTCTTATTTGTTTCCTTCGAGAAATTAATGACCTTATTGACCCATCAGCTGCCTCTCTTTGCCAAATTTAAGACTCCTTCTTATTAAATATTTACCTATTTAAATAAATCTGTTGAATATTGTGTATAAGTAATTATTTATTGCCAGTATTTCTCTTTGACTTTCTTTGTAACTTTGATGATTTACCTAATCGATTGTTTTAAACATAGTTTTAGTCATAAATGGCCAGATGATGCCTTCTTCATCACTGGGTTATTAAGTTGCCAAACATGCTTTCTCCCTCACTGTTCCCACATTTGGGGGGAGCCAGCCTTAAGTACTAACAAAGCTTCTGCATTATATTCCTTCAGTGTCTTCTGTAAGAGTCTTCTGTACTAAGAAGGATGACGGTTAAGTGAGGTTTCTGGTTTACTGAGATCAATACTACTGTCTCATAGTCTTTGAATATTGCCCTCAGATTTTTCAGGCGGGGTAACTGCATTCTCAGTTCTTTGGATCAGAGGACATCTTTTCTTCTTAGTTTGGTCAGTGCCTATGAGCAGATCCTCATCTAAGACTATTCCCAAGCATAATTTGAAAAGACTATAGTATATAACATAACTCCTAACATATGTACATTTCAGGGCACTAATTTCAGGGTATCATCTTCTTTCTGACTACATGCTCTGCACAGACTTACCTGGAATACTGCGTACTAACATTTCCTTAGCCTGGAATAAAAATCCAGGCTCGTGCAGCCTGGATAGTTAGCAGTTTCCACTAACTTTACTGCGGGCCAGGATCTGACCCTCAGTGCTCAAACAGTATGCTATTCGTTGTAAGTGCTGTTAAATTCAATTTTCTCTGCCATTTTATTCCTGGGTTTCAGCCTTTTTTCTTGACTGATGACTTACTACTAGAGCAAACACAACCACTTCATTTGTCACAAGTTTGGCATGTCATTCTTTCCTTCCTTCATAACTTCTATCACCTGAGCCCTTCAGCTTATCCTGTCTTACACAATAGCAAGTGTAATTCAGTGCATTTTGAATCTTGAAACAGTTAGAATCATAAAAACTCTGTGTAATCTTTACATTTATCCTATGTTGCAGCTTGTAAACACTTTGTGTGACCTTAACATAGGAATTTCTTGGCTTTTAAAAAATTACAGTATTAAAGTTCAGTGATGACCTCAGTGGACATTTTTCTAGTTTTCCTTATTTTCATTCCATACACAAACTAAATTCTGACTTAGAAACTTCAGCACTACAGAAGCACAGTCAGCATTACAGAACTACATCCAGCATTAGAATAAGAACGTGGACAGTTTTAATTCTTAACCTATGTAGATTATTTCACTGGCCTTATCTTCTTCCAGAGCATTTGTCTGCTAGTTGTTTCAAATGAGATGACTGAGGACTGAACAGAGGAGGGGTCACCCAGCACACAGCACCCAATCAGGGCCTCTATGTGCACTGATTTTAAGAATAGTATTCTACGGTTACAGTAAAAGTAATAGGCTTTTCACCATTTGCTCTTCTTTAATTGTCTTCATAATGGTGAAAATGTGGGCTTTCTTTGACAGTAAAAAGAACCGAGATAAAATTTTCAAGTATCTAAAAATTTTAGCAACTTAGTTCCCATTTATTTAAGTTATGCAGATTCTCAGTTTAGCTCTGCACTATGTCTTAGGATAGGCATGAGTAGCATCTCAGTACAAGTCCTAACCTGTGCTACACCTAAACTACCTTGCTTTACATGTGTATTCATGAAGAAGCTTTAGTAGAGCATCAGAGAAAAGAGGCAGAGATGCTTGAGCCCAGAGTGGATAGGCCAGGCATGACCTGTCTTACTTTCAAGAACAGGACCTGAGCCCCAAAGACACATAAGCATTGCATTCAGGTTGCTTGAAATCAGAACACTGGGAAAAGGAGAGTGACAATATAAATCTCATTTTAATTGAATGTCAGCTTTTCATTTCCTATATAATTTAGAAACCCTTTCTGGTAAATACATTGCGCAGTTTTGTATTATCACATCCCTGTGCTCATGCAAGTATCTGCCCACAGAGGCCATGCTGAGCTACCCTTACCGATTAAGACACAGAATTCTGTGACTTCTTTCTGTCAAAACAAGAGATAAGACAGCCTTTCGAACAGCACGGAGATTTTGTGAAAACTGAAGACTGTTCTGCTAGGTGAAGGATTTCAACCTCTGGTCCCCTGACCCTGCAAGGAGTCAATGGAGATGGAATCATAGAATCATAGAATCACTTGGGTTGGAAGAGACCTTCAAGATCATCGAGTCCAACCATAAACCTATGCCAAAACCACCCCTAAACCATGTCCTTCAGGACCACGTCTACCTGTCTTTTAAATACCTCCAAGGACGGTGATTCCACCACCTCTCTGGGCAGCCTGTTCCAATGCTTGATAACCCTTTCAGTGAAGAAGTTCTTCCTAATATCCAACCTAAACCTCCCCTGGCACAACTTGAGGCCATTTCCTCCTTTCCTATTGCTTGTTACTTGGGAGAAGAGATTGACCCCCACCTCGCTACAACCTCCTTTCAGGTAGTTGTAGAGAGTGATAAGGTCTCCCCTCAACCTTCTCTTCTCCAGGCTAAACAATCCCAACTCTCTCAGCCGCTCCTCATAAGACTTGTCCTCTAGACCCCTCACCAGCTTTGTTGCCCTTCTCTGGACACGCTCCAGGCAGCAGAGCTCCGTTCAGTACCCAGGGCTCCACAGAACCCCAGGAGCAATAAAGAGAGGTTATAACCTGAGCAGACTAGCCTCTGGTAGCCTACCACTGTCTCATACAGGCATCGGGCAGAAATGAGTATTTGTCAAGCCAGTCGTCCTAGTAGTCACCTCCTTGCTCCACACCAGGCTCTCAATATGTGCTTTTGTAGCATCTTCCAGTCGCTTCACTTCTATGAGAGGATGTAACACAACACATCATTACTCTCAGCTGTTCTATCCAAAGATTAAAATAGACGCACCCTAAATTATGCTTCTGATAAAATACAGAGCGTGCAGTCTTTCATTACCCAGCTTGCCAGGAGTTAGCTTGTGCTGCCTGGCAATCATTTAACAAGCGATGTCAAAAAGTCAGACATGCCTCAAAGTTTCTGGAAACTCATTTCTCAGCCTGGATTTCTTCCTTTGCTGTCCTGCTACCATTTGACAAGAGCACTCTCTCACTCTCCAGTGTAACGATAAATCTCACATGGCCCAGCTACCGCACAAGTCCTATGTTCTTATTTCAGCTTTGGTTTACACAGAATGGAAATCCTAGTTCTTTGTTCAGAGGCACAGTAGGATGCTTTTAACACTTAGCAAACAACTCTCCAGCCTCCAAAAGCATGTGCCTTTGAGCCTTGCTGGTGAAAGAGATTGCAATGATGTTTGAATTATAATTCTGTGACTCCATGTTTTTCTTTTTAGTTTGTACAACATATGACTGTAATCTGCAGTGAAGACTAGTACCCAACGCGTTGAAGAACTGAAGAACCCTTTTCACCCTATTTTCACAATCTGCTTGAGCTAAAAACACGTAGAAATGTACTGAAATACATTTCTATTTCTAAATATGTATTACAAACAGACTATAGAAACTTTGTGTGTATGCATACTTATATATGTATGGTTTACAAAGGATATATATGTATATATATATGTATGCATACATGCACATTCAGGGAAGAGGGCTTTTCTCTGCTTCTTGAGATTAAAGACTGGAAGAATTATGCAGACAGCTGCTCGGCAAAACTAACTTACTAATGAGTCGTATCTGCCACCCTTTCTAAGACAAAAGCTGTCATTCAGATGCTCTCAAGCTAGCTAGGTTCTAAGTCCTATAAAACTGTTCATCTGAAGTAAATGTACCACTTAAAAGCCCCAACATCAGAAGCAGCAAAAAAAGTTAGAAACCAGCCTGCTTGAACAAAGAACTGACAAGTTAGAATTTACTTATTATTCTCCAAAAAAGCTGTATTGCTCTCATGCTCATAAAGGATAAAGACTGTGTTCTTAAAAAAAATTCCTCTGGATTTAACCACCATGTAGAAAATAACTGCAGAAAAGGGAGTTGTCCTGTCACTGAAGGGAACGCACCCGGGCAACAGAAAATTTGGCAAAAAATTCCCTCCCTCCAGGAGCTAAACGCAGAGCCAGAAGAGGGGACTGGGGTCTAAGTGGACAGCAGGAACCGGAGCAACCCTGAGCAAGGAGTGCGCACAACCTGGGGGTTTCTGCAGCCCGTCCAGACCCGACCACAGCAGGTGGGTATCTGGGTGGAGGACAGGTCTGGGTAAGGTCATGATCAAAAGTCTTTCACAGAGATCTTTTGTTTAATTAATATTCCTCTGATCTGGGGATACAGGTAGAATTTGGAGGGCTTTACTGTGGAAGGAGACAATAATATCTGAACATTTATTTCTGATGAGACTGAAGCAGAAAGGAAATACTGAGATGAAAACTAGACTTACAGACTCAGCGAGAGGAAAAGAGAAATAGGATCTTACTGTACCAGTTAGGACCACCTGTATACTTAAGAATACATAAGCTCAAATGCTTTAATGGGCAGACACCTTAGTAAGGACAGACATATGCAGAAGGTAACAACACAAACTAGAGTTTCTGCACTGTGTGTTTTAACTGCTTTAAAAGTAATTAATTTCATGTTGCTTTGAATCCACCAAGGAGCAGCTCTGCTACTGGTATTTGCAATTTGTCACAAGCTTCATGCCTGCCATGCAGATAGTACATTAAAAAATTGATGCAATGGTATTTTGGATCCACAGATAAATAAATAAAAGATGCTGCTGCATCAATTTCTGTTATGCCGGTCTGTCAATCTTTTCAAGGCTTTAAAGTTTACGAAGCATAAACACCTGCTGCTTCCAAGTTAGGATCCAGACATGGGATGGTTCCTGCTTCCTTTTGGAAAGGCTGGAAGGAATTGCAAAACGGAAAGACTAAAAAAACTTAGGGTTTAAACTGGTACATCCAAACTCCCTCAAAAAGTTCCTGTTTAGAGGACCCATAAGCTACATCTCAAAGGACTGAGAATGTCTATAAATACCGTGATTCAAAGAATGAATGAAATTTGACTCAAGCTGAGTAGACTTAGCTAATAAATTTGACTAAATAAATTTTAG
Organism: Chionis minor; assembly: GCA_013398295.1. Lineage (NCBI taxonomy): Eukaryota > Metazoa > Chordata > Aves > Charadriiformes > Chionidae > Chionis > Chionis minor. The sequence continues at coordinate 1,233,079 of VZSF01001826.1, forward strand.
ATTTGTCTGAAAACAAGATACTCTCATCTCTGTGATTTATTATCTCCAAAAAATTATACAGCAAGCTCAAATACCTTCAAATCTCTGGGAGAGAAAGAAGGATTTTTGAGGAACCGACAAGGAAAGG